>JAQJVL010008042.1:0-21355 GCA_035578905.1 Stictocephala bisonia
GTTCTTATCGATTATTCTACATATCGTTGCATCATTTAAAACTAATTCATTTTCCTAGTTTATCAAAGTGAACGTGTCGGTCGTGGATTAGTCTTGCGAAAGAACTACCAATTGATCGATACTGGTGACATAATCGTCACTCATCAGTTGTTGTCACTGTCAGTCAGCTTCAGCTATTGAAGAAGTCGAATTAGTTGAAATCTTAAGTGTGTGGGGGAAGCGACGTAAAGGTTTACCCACGCTATCAATAGGTTTTAACACGCTATTGATTGAGAAGCAACAGATTTTGAACAGTTGTAAATTATTTCAAAAACTATAACTAGTTTCAGGTCTATATAACTTCATTAACTTGATATAGAAATATACGAATAGTTTTCAGTATTGTATAACGAACGATTGCAGTTATCCACGTTTATAATAATAAATGTTTTATTTGCCATAAGACTATTTCAACAAGCATTGACAAAGTGATTTTTGCAGCTCTTGGCCAAATCTGGTAATTGTTGTACATACCAACATAAAAGTAACTTATAATTAAATAAAATAATCATTAGGTATTATACCTACAGTGGGATTAAAAATTTTTAGATTAAGAGTTTAGAACTGCTATAAATGCATGAATAAAATCAATCAACTTATTGAACATTTATAAATTAACTAAGTAGACAAGCAAATAAACAAACAAGTAAAACATAGACTTACAAATGATGATACATGCAGACAAACATTCAGACAGGTACACAGAGAGGACATCAGATCAGCGTACAAGTAAATATTTGGCTATAAGCTTAAAAATTAATGTTTCTTTGACTAAAGAATTCTTTGATATTGTACATAGGGTTTTCAGTTTTGCGTTTTACTTAGTCTGTTATATCCAGTTACTAAGCTATCCTTGTTTCTTGTATTATAATTATGTATGTTATAATTTAAATTCATAGTTTCTGTTTTATTGAGAGTATAAACAACCATATCAAATAAATACAAATTAGTCACAGTTTGGATTAGAAGATTTAGAAAGAGTGGTCAACAGTGTTTAAAGCCGCTTCATTTAATTATTATTCTGATTGCTTTTTTTGAATAGTCAAAATGTTCTGTAAGTTGAGGTTATGTTACAGTTACGTACTGTTCTAGTACAACGGGAAGTTAGTTGGTACATTGTGATTGGACTAATTACGTGTTATTTTGAAATAAAGCCCTTGTTTAAGCTGGCCATTCACGATCGCTCCATTCGTCCATTTGGCGTGGAGCGATGCAAAAATCGCATCGTGAATGGGGAAATCCAATCAGATATTTTGGCGCGGTCGGAGCGTTTGGAAATCCAACTCGACCAAAATCCATCGCGCCGCGCCAACACTCCATCGCTCCATTTCTTCGTGAATGGGGAAACCCGACACGCCATCGCGCCGCGCCAATCTGACACCCCGTCGGGTTTTCCCATTCACGGAGAGGTTGGAGCGATGGAGTGTTGGCTTGCATGCAAGGAATTGCCAGTTGTTATTTGTCGTCCGCTTATCTCGGGTGGCCCGGTGTAGGCTAATTGATTATATTATAGTATTATATATGTCGATGTCTTCAAATCGCGAGTTTGTCGTGGAAGTGATAGAGATGTACAAGGAGCATACCTGTTTGTGGAAGGCGTCTGATCCCCACTACCATGATAAGAACAAACGAAACCAGGCTTTGGGAGAGCTATTAACGCTTTTCAAAACCAAGGACGAATCTGCAACGAAGGAGCTTGTGATGAAGAAACTCACGTCAATGAGGAGTTCGTTTAGGAAAGAATTGAATAAGGTAAAGGATTACTAAACTTTTTTTAGTTATTTGAGCTGTTACTTTGAAATAATTAGTAAATATAAAATAATTAGTACAGTTTTTTCAATCTTTAATTATGTAGCGGGGGCCTATCTACCTTTTTGTACAGTACTGTACCATTATGTGGAGGATTATTCGTGTTTTAGAATAAAGTACCAAGCCCGAGCGCAATTATGTATTAAAATTGTATGTATATTTTTAATACCAAAAGCAACATTAAAGTGAAAACTTCTCCCAAATTTCTTCGAAAGCTAACATTTTGCATGTAATTTACAACATTTAAAGATTTAAGAATTAATCCATACTGATGTTTTCATTACATTGTATATATCTACAGGTAAAAGCATCTGAGCACAGTGGAGCAAGTACGGAAGACGTCCATGTTCCCAAATTGTGGTACTACGATCTTCTTCTTTTTCTTGAGGACCAAGATACACCCAGAACTTAGAGAAATGCAGAATCACTCTTGGATGAGATGCCTTTTGGAATGGATGACGAGGTATTTAATAAAAATAAAGAAAATTAAATTTTTACAAAAAGATTAGATTGTTTATTGACATAAAAAAGAAACAAAATGAAAACATAAAAGAACTTAAAAATCAGATACTATTCTGTTCGTTTTGCCAGTACACTTCACCTTCGCCATTGAAATAATCAACAAACATTTCTCTAACTTCCTTTGTTTGAGTGCTTGCATTGCGATGTGCTGTATTTTCCAGTGGCGTTAACTCTGTTTCGGGATCTTTGTCTATTTCATCATCTGGTATATAGGCTGAGCAGTTTTTTCGGAGAAAATTGTGTAAAAAGCAGCATGTTAATACTACAATATCAATCCGATGAGGTTCAAGATTAATGGCAGTGTGAAAAATTCTGAATCGGTTAGCCATTATTCCAAAAAGATTTTCGACGACTCGTCTGGCTCTTGAGAGACGATAATTAAACATTATCCTTTCTTGGTTCAATGTTTTTTGATTGAACGGTTTTAAGAAATATGTTTTAAGAGCAAACGCTTCGTCTCCGATGAATACGTAAGGCAGGTCAGTGAAAGACCCTTGCACTAATTCTGGAGGAGGAATGTCAAGTCCATTAGTAATCACCTTTTCATAGAAGTGTGTATTTTTTATTGCTCCTCCATCAGAAATTCTTCCGTTTGTGCCAAATTCACACCAAATAAATTCGTAGTTAGCGTTATCACACGCCATCAAGACCATACTATGGCATTTTTTGTAGTTCCAATAGTAAGAGCCACTTCCTGGAGGTGGATTGATCCTCACATGTTTTCCATCTATGGAACCCAAGCAATGGGGAAAATTCCATTTTTCTTCAAACCCTCTGGCAATAGCTTTCCATTCTTCTACATTTCATGGCATCTGAAACTGATTTTAACTTTCAGGACACTCAAGTGGACAGCGGTGATGCTGGATCAGAGAGTTCTGCGCCAGGCTCCTCTTCTAGGAGTAGTACTACTCCTTCACCATCGTTCAAACGACCTAGGAGTAAAGCAGACCAGGTACTGGACAAAATTGCAAAGCGAATCGACAACCACACCCAAAATACATCTTCTGCAGAGAAAAAAAAAGGAGAAACATGATGCTTTTGGTGAATATGTAGCGGAGAAGTTAAGGTCTTTGCCAAAAGAAATGGCGTGCTATTGCCAGAAAATAATAAATGATGCTATTTTTTTGGCTGAAACAAACACCTTGTCTGTGACCTCTAGAACCGTGAATGATCCAGTTCCTGTTACTCCAGTGGTTTCCCTACAACCAGCACCAACACCCTCTACTTTGAACCCTTCCAACCCTGTTATGGAAGCGTATTTGGATGCAGTTCATTCGATTGAGCAGTACGACTATGAATAATTGTGTCTTTATGTCTACAATAATTGATTATAGATGCACAAATAGATAAGCCAACCAGTGCTAAATTTTGAAACCAGTTTTCAACACCGGTTCTGATAATATGTGTGTTCATACCAGATAGGGCTGGGAGCACTGCACTCGAACTAAGTATAAATGGAAGGTACACTAGCACCAAACACTAGCCCAGGTACCTAACAAACAGAACAGCTGTTAAAACGTGGCTTCAAAATTTAGTATTGGTTGCTTTTGAAGTAGTTTTATGAATTAATTGTCTATTTATATTTCTGTTACATTTTTGATTTAGAAGACCATTTACTATTTATTACTTTATTATTATTCAGTACAGTATTATTTCACTTATATTAGTTTTTGTGTAGGCTAGGTACTATAACATTTATATAAATTGTAGTAGTCATCGTTAGGAGTCCTACGTAATGTTATCCGTTACAGTACATCTATTTGTGCACCTACAAATAATCAATTGATGATTTTTCTACTTTTATATGCTGGTGAACCCAGTTTCATGTTGTGTTCCATTTTTGTACATTATACGTTCTCTCTGAATCAATAAAGATGTTTTACTTGTGACTATTTGTTTATTCATTTACATACTTGGCTATAATTCCGAAGACGTCCTACGATATAATAAAATATAAATTATTATTTATTTCTCTTGTTTTTGACGTATTACTTTAAAGTGAGGAAAAACAAAAAAACATGAATTATATAACTAGTAACTTGTTAATATATAGCAATATTTCACTATGTTTTTATTCGATTTTATCATAGGATATCTGCAAAAATAAGGTAAGATATATTATGAAATATTATAGCCCCTTACCTTAATATATTCTTTCAGGCATTTGATTATAGCAAGGCAGGTTTCAGGAATTATCACTCCCAAACGCTGAGCAGAGATAGCTGTGGGAAACTTTAGTTCTTCGTAGCTCATTCCAGTGGCTAAAAATCTCAGAGTTGCTGCTAATCTTCCACTAGCACTTATGCTCTGTCTCATGTTGGTGTCATTTTTTTTTATCATTGGTGTCACCAATTCTAGTAAATGATGATATGCTGTCCCATCCATCCGCAGATAATTCTGCCAGTCGCCGGGGTCCAACCACAAATCATTCATCAAATTTATGTGTGTGTGTTTATGGCGGTTCAATAACCAACTTTTACACCACTTTTTCTTGGGTTTTCTCTTCTTCAAACACAAACAAACGGCAGTCGCCAGCAGGAAGAACTCGTCATCCATTGCACTATGACACTACGACTCGTCCCGTAGTCTACGACACGTGTAGTGTCGTAAGTCAAAACACAAGAAATACCACAATAAACTGACAACTCCCATTCGCGTCAAATCCACAACAATGAATGCAAACAATCTGGCGCGGAGCGATGGCGTGGAGCGATGGCGTGCTCGTGAATGTCACCCCTAAAAACGGATAGTCCAAACGGAGCGGCTCCATTTGGCGCCGCTCCGTTTGGAGCCCTCGTGAATGGCCAGCTTTATGTATCAACTGTGGATATTTTATAATATTTTACCTTATTACTCATTTTGTTATGGTGTAGTGGGCCTACTACTAAATAATCCTAATCGAACTAAGAATCAAGAATCAAAACAAGAAATTTTAGAATCAAATGTTATTTGGAATCAAGAAAATTATGGAATCAGCACATCCATTATAAAAACTCTAAATTGATGTATTCAATAAATTACATTTTAATGCATTTGTTGATATTGGTTCAATTATTGGCTAAACAATAATAGATTGTTATACTTGAATCAAAATGATGCTTCTTATAAACAAATGCTCTGATATAGTATGCTTTATTTATTTCCGCTAATGTGATTTTGCATTAATATTTATTTCAGTCAACGCATCGTAAGTTAAAAAGTAATTAGTTGTATGGCTTTCATCATTTTCCAACTGAGAGAGTGAATAACAATAATTAAGTTGGTTTCCATTATATTATACAATCTTGTAATTATGCACTTTCTTGCCACCTCTGAAAATACGATTTCATGTTAATAAAGTGGTGAAAAATGAGTTTATATCTCTTGAGTAGTTTGATTTCATCCGCGGAAAACTCGTTTTTTACCGAAAAATCGAAAAACTAGATTTTTATCTAATAATGAAAAAAACAAATTTTTTAAAAATCGTTATTTTTCGACAATTTTTTTTTCATTTCTTGTGTTTTTTTATGCTGATCACAAATATATAACTGGTTTTGTAGTAAAATTATTTTTTCAGCTCGAAAAATGCATTTTTGTTGACATAACCTAACTTATCCTAATTGTCTATTTTCTCAACAAAAATTCGTAATTTGCGTTAAATTCGGGCGTTTGGCCTCCGTGACGGCCTGCCGGCCGTCACTTCGGCGCGAATATATGAGAATTTGGTTTTTGTGATTAATAGTTGTTGTATATAATGATCGCGTAATGGCCGCTAATGGCGATCCGCCGCGACAGTAGTTATTCCGTTATTTCTCGAGAAATATTTGTAATAGACCAAAATAGTTTTCAAATTTGTATTCAGCGCAAAAAAACACATCAAAATAAAAAAAAGATGATTAAAATACCATTTAAATTAACGGAAATATGACAAAAATACTAAAAGTTGTGATATTGGTTTTTTCGAATTTTTCGGTAAAATACGTTATTTCCGCGGAATAAAAAGCATATCTCGTGAAAATACAGCCAATTCTAGACCCATTTCAAGCAAAATGTTCCAAATTTGTTTGGTGGCAAGAAAGTGCATAATTACCATATTTAATTCTGGTTTGTATTAAAATAGAAGCCCTCTCAGTTTGAAGATGTGTAACCCATCATTGGTAACCAATCATCGGTGGTTCATAGCACCGTTGATCGCACTCATGACTTTTTTACTTACCGTCATTAACATTGGCTGTACAAAATAAAACTAACAAAGTTGTTGTTTTATTGTGTTTATCATATTTATCAACCCTAGTTCTAGCATCAGGTCACGATTCATCAGGTGGCTCTTAGTAAGAAGCCAATATAACCAAATTTCATAGTCCTTTTTTTTTCTTCACTGAATAACTCTTAGATATAAAGAAAATAATAATATGAATTGAATTGGTATGTCTTTTTCTATATTTTTATTTTTTTCTTAGAGTGTAATCCTATCGTCGTACAAAATTAAATAAAAACATACTGGACCTACATTTTGAAGATGGCACTTTACTTTTGCAAAATTCAACATTTTCAACATAGCATTGCAAAATAAAATTAAAATACATTTATTAAGAAACAAAAGTTACATTATCATAGTATTGATATTTCTAAAAACTAATAAATTTTTTATACAAATCAGCCTCTATATAAATGCCAAAAAAACTAATTGACAGAACAATATGTACCATATGTTGACAGATGAAGAACTAACACTCATAAGGAGTATATGGTCGAAGTTTTACATGTTTATTTTGTATGTTTGACATTATATTATTGATGCCTTTTTAATTATATTATGAGTTTAATCTTCAGCTGTTAAACAAATGAAATGAACATGTTTGAAATAGGCTAAGTAATATCATTGAGTACTTAAACTAATAAATAGGTAGCAATACAAGTAGTGTGAGTGAGATACTGTAAATAAACAGGTAGCAATACAAGTAGTGTGAGTGAGATACTATAAATAAACAGATAGCAATGCAAGTAGTCTGAGTGAGATACTGTAAATAAACAGGTAGCAATGCAAGTAGTGTGAGTGAGATAATGTAAATAAATTTAATAAAATATTGTGATTATACATTATACAGTTAATCTACTATTGTCTTATAGTATATTTATAAATAAAGATAAGGTAATTTCCAGAATAAATAAGCCTAATTCCAACAATGTAATGGTATGTTGGAGAAACAATTTATGATATTATCTTTATATTTATCGTCATATTTGTACTGTATTAACAATAAATGGTATTTATAATGCAATTAGAGCTATCAAGAAGAGCGAGACTAAATTAAAATAAAAACAATCTTGCCTTTAACTCTCTTTTAATATTTTATTGTTTAATATACATTTTAAATTAAGTCATCTTCAGGCATATGGGAAGGCTATAAAAAATGTTTGTAATAATTATTGTTATAATAAGCAAATAAATGCAATGTATGTGGAATAATGGAAGAAACAGGATCAAAATGTGTTATTGATGGTAGCTATTGGTAGTGTTATTGATCTAACCTGGACTGGAGTACACATGTAGATTATGTAACTAAAAAATTGTCTAAAGGTGTATATATGTTAAGGCGACTTAAATCTTGTGTAAAGCCTGATATTCTTTTACATGTGTATTATGCTCAAATTCAAAGTATAGTGTTATGGGATACTGTTATGGGGTAATAGTTGCCTTGTATACAAAATCCTAATATTGCAGAAAAGAATTGTTAGATTGTTAACTAATTCACCTTTCCGAGCTCATTGCAGACCTTTTCTTGAACAACTTGGAATCTTAACTTTCCCGTCCTTATATGTTTTAAGTGTACTTTGCCATGTTCATAATAATATTGATATATTCAAAACCAATAGTCATTTCCATAGCTATAATACTAGAAACAAAAATAGTTTAAGGATTGAACAGTATCATTATAGCACATCACAAAAAAATAATTCCATACCTAAAGAAATAAAAATTAAGTCCTTTCCTTCTTTTAAAAATAAAGTTAAGCATATTTTAAACTGTGCATGCCTATATAAGATAGATGAATTTTTTGAAATCAACTGAAAATATTATATATAAATAGGTTATTATTAATTGTTTTTGGTTGTAAATTGAAATCTGTTATTTAATTTTTTAGAACATGCTTGTACTGTTATACTATAAAGACTTAGAATTTGTTATTTGTATGTTATATATGTATATCTATTTTCTATCTTATACTTGACGATGTCGATGCATTCTTTGTATTGTTTATGACTAATAAACTCTTATTTATGCCAATCTAAGATGGCGGACACTGAAGAATAACTAGTGAAGTGCTCCCCTTAATTATTAAGTTAAACCAACAAAATACTTTCTAACTTCTTACCACATTGACAACATAACTGTAAGTAACAATGTACTAAGAAACTTACAAAGAATTATCTACAAGAAAATTTATTTTTCACTAAATAAATGCTAAACTTGTCAACACTTTACAACTTCAAAACTAATAAAATAGTATTTTTGAAGATAACTATTATTATCAAGACTATTTTTAAATCAAGAAAGTCTAATGTCTAAGAATTATATTTATTAAAATCATAAATACAGAATTTATAAGATTCTTGAAAATATTCGTCAGCTAGTGACGTCACAGAAACTGCCAACAATTCTCAATCAAGATGTACAAAGTGACAAACAGCAAGTGTGTCAACTAGGCGGAAGCATTGGCCTGACATAAGCTGAATGAGCATCTGGATAACTGACCTAGGCACTGCTTTCTCAAATGCCTTCATTACTTCAACACTAAACTGACTCCAATATAACCAGCCGCTTAATATTGACTCACTGAAAGTATTGTTTAAATCCATTAACATAAAAGAACAATTATTTATATCTGACGCCAATATGATTTTCATATGTTAAATTTTAACATTGTAAATGCATCATAAAAACCACCAGATAAAATAAAATTTAAAAATTACCTTGGTAATTTTCAGTTTTGTGACAAGGAAATTGATAACCTTATATCAACTATAATTATTTCTTTACATAACAACCATTGACATAGTAACAGCTGACTACTTTTAATAACCATTCTTAACTCAAGGACAAGGAATTTAAATAAATAGCCCATTTTTACAATATTTGAACTATTTCCTAGCCAGTCAAACCAGGATATAAAAACCTGTACCATTGCTCTTATCTTATCTATATTTGACTACTGGAACCAGCCAAACCAGGATATAAAAAACTGCACCCTTTCTCTTAATTCATCTATTTGACTACTGAAACCAGCCAAACCAGCATATAAAAAACTGAACTGAATTTAATTTACAGACAGGCTTAGGAAGTCACTGCCCACAAACTTATTTCTAATTATATTGTAATCTAATTACAGTATAATAGGAAAATAAATTAGTCAATTAAATGAGTAACTATCTATGTGGAGTGTGCAGCATAGGCTGCAGGTATTCATCTATTATCTGTAAAAATTGCCAAGTATGGTTCCATACAAAATGTGTCTGTGTATGTTCATCTGATTACAAAAAAATGCTCAAAGTTAAAGAACAATCCTGGCAATACAAAACGTGTCTTTTGAAAGGTGGGCAAATTATTACTAAAGAGACAACTAAAACTGTGGAGGTTGTCTTAGATACAATTGAAAATAAATTGCCAACTAATACCATAAACAGTGAACTAGAGGAAGTATATACAAATGAATATAATGATGACCTTGAATGTCTTCAACAGTTATCTGAAACGTTCAATCAGTTACAATTTGATAAAGAAATGGCTGAAGTATCTTTAATACAAATAACAGAAGAAGCTGAAAATACTATTTTAAGTTTAAGGTCAAAAATAGAATATCTAGAAAAGGAAAACATAATGTTAAAAGATGATATTTGCAAAAAAATTAACAGATTTTAAAACTTACTCAGAACAGCCAACTTGAAATAAGAGATACAGCAACTCAATGTAATATCGAACCAATCCATAATGGACAGTTAATAAAATTCTTGGAAAAAAACTCGAACAATAAGGAAAATACAACTCTTTTAAAACAAAAAATCAAGGAACTTGAAAAAGATAAAGGCTATACTACCTTACCCAGTACCTGACAAGGAACTTCTCAAGGAGCTAGATTTGATGGATGAAAAGTAAAAATTACTTGAAGAAAAATATCACCAAGATATTAAATACAAAAATTTAATTATCGAAATTCTAACAGAAGACATAAATATGTACAATAATGAAAACAGATTACATCAAAATAATACACAAAACGTAGTTTTGCCTGTTTTCCTTAATCAAGACAAAGGTAAATACGATTTGGTAAAAGGAATTCAAACTTAAAATAACAAACAAAAACTACCGAATCTGGCACTTTTTTGTGACAGCCAGGGACGCGATCTAACGCTTTTTTGAGAAATAAGCTAGTTGACAAATATCATGTTTCAGGCCAAATTCAGCCAGGACCTCCCATTAAAAGCATACTTGACTCAGCAACAAGTAGTGGAGTTTTTCATAGCTTGTCAAAAAATGACTGGTGCTTAATAGTTGGAGGAGGAAATAATGTATCAAATAATAGTTTATATAACAAAAAACTAACTGTTAAAATGTTTATGAACTATATCATAAACAAAGTAAGTGAATTTGCACACACAAACCTTGTGTTGTCAACTGTACCTTACAGATATGACATGGGAGAAACCTCAAGAGAAAACATATTGATAAAAACCATTAACACCCAAATCAGGTCTCTTGCTCAGCAAAATAGTCATATCCTTTTACTTGATCTCCATCTACTGGAAAGACGCTTCCATACAAGTCACAGCTTACATGTATCCAGAAGAGGAAAAAAACATATATCAAAACTGTTTAGCCAAATGATAGAAGAACACTTCAATGCAAGCAGACGACACACTGGCAGTGGTGAATCAAGTTACATCCCATCAGACCATGAGCTCAGGGGACAAACAACCAAACCCAACATATTTAAATTAAGAAGAGCGGGCAGGCCAAGTAGAAGAGGAGATACCCAGATATCCTCACCACAACTCAATGGGCCCTTTCAACAAACCAAGCCAACTTCACAAGAGCCATCAGCAGTATTATTAACCTCACTTGATGACTTCCCTCCACTATCACCACCACGAACAGTGACAGAATACATAGTAAATAAATCTTTTTTATAGAAGACAATGTACAAACTGTGCCATCATATGTAAACTGCAGGGAACCAATTAGAATTGGCAATTGCCAAAGTTTAAATTTACTTCAGATAAATATACAGTGTATTCAAAATAAAATTCTTGAGTTGGAACTTTTTTGTGAGGAGAATAAAATTGACGTAATTTGCGTTTCGGAACACTGGCTTAATGAGGGGGAAGGCAATTATTTTGTTCCACTTGGTTTTGTGCCTGCTAGTGTCAAGTATCGTAAAATTAAGAAAAACGGAGGGGTTGAGATATTGTTAAAAGATAATATTAACTTTATGGAATTGGACTTAAATAAATATCATAGTGAAATAAATTTAGAAATTTGTGGGGTGAAATTTGAAGAATTAAATATTATCATCATTAGCCTATATCGTTCTCCGAGTGGAGACATTAAAGTTTTTTTAGTGAATTTGAAAATGCAATTAAACAAGTTTTAAAGTAAGTTATGAATGTAAATTAGTAGTTTGTGGAGATTTTAATTTGGATTTATTGGATAAAAACTCAAACAATACGTCAAATTTTAATAATATTCTTAGATCGTTATTGTTCTGTACACATCGTGAACCAACTCGATACAATTCATGTTTAGATAATGTAATTGTTAACTTTCTGAGCATTTTCTACAAAACATTTGTTTTTAATGGTTATTTTGCTGATTATTCATCAACAGTTTTTAAGTATTTTAAAGGGTCGGCTATCAAACAGAGTGTAATACATACAGAATTACATTATGTAAGGACACATCTGATGAACAAATTAAGCATTTCATTAATTGTCTTAAGGATGAGAAATGGAGTATGAAGAGGAATATAGGGCCGGTAAAATAAATGTTGATGAATTATTTGACAGTTTCTTTAAGACGTTTGTAAATCTATGGCATTATTGTTCTCCACTTAAAAAACAAAAGTCTCTACTTAATATTAAAAAAAGATTAAATTGGTATACTTGTGAAATTTATGAATTAAAAAAGAAAATGCTAGGTTACTATGATATGTACAAGAATTTAATTAGAACTGGTTCTCTGCAATACAATTGTGCTTATAGGTTATGTGTACATTATAAAAAAGCACACAGAAATAAAATTAAAATCGCAAAGAAGCAGGCATATGAGGAACACATTCAAAATGCTCCCAATAAATGCAAAGCAGCATGGGAACTTATAACACAGGAACATGTACCAACCCATTCAAGGCTCACTGACTTTGATGCAGACCACTTAAATACTTATTTTTTAAATTGTGCTCAGGAAATTAAAAAACAAATAGTTACAGGGGCTTATATATCAAACAATATAATGGGGGAAAAACTGAATGTACCAGATTTAAAGTGGAATGACATTACATCTGATCAGATAAGAAATGTTGTTGCTAAATTTTCTAACTCAAAGAGCATGGATTTTTATTGGCTGTCAAACTACATAGTTAAAAAAAACTGCCTCATTAATATCGGAGCCACTTGCTTTTATTTTCACTCAATGTTTACATGAGGGGTATTTTTCTGATTTATTACAAATTACTAAAGTCATTCCAATATTTAAGAAGGGAAATAAAAAGCTTTCAAAAAACTATAGGCCTGTACCAATATTCTCAAAAATACTGGAAACTTTAATTTATCAACAATTAGCAACACATTTTTCTAGACATAATTTGCTTACTGACTGTCAGTTTGGCTTTAGAACAAACCGTTCTACTATAACAGCAATCATGAGGTTAGTTGAACAAATCATAGAAGCGTTTGAAAATAAAAAAATGGCTGCATTAACTATTTTTGATTTAAGTAAAGCATTTGACTGTGTTCCATTTAATTTTTTAATTGATAAATTTAGGTATTATGGTCTATCTGATTATTCAATAAAAATTATTCATTCTTATCTTAACAATAGAAGTCAGTATGTTACAGTCAATAATAAGAACAAATCGGACTTGGGCAAAGTAACTATGGGAGTCCCACAGGGATCAGTCCTTGGTCCTTTTTTGTTTATTATTTATATAAATGATTTTACAGTTGGTCCAAACATAAATGTTAATAATATTATATATGCAGATGACATTACAGTAATGGGCACTCATAGTAATTTACAAGATTTAGCTCTTCTAATGGATGATGCACATAAAGGTTCTTTGGAATGGTTCACAAGTAATGAACTTTTGTGTAATAATGATAAAACCCAAAAGCTCATTTTAAGTATCTCAAACAATGAGGAAGTTGATTCTGTTAAAATGCTAGGGATAAAAATTGATAGTAAACTGAATTGGATTTCACACATTGATTATGTTGCTTCTAAAATCAGTAGGGTATCATATTTATTTTGGAAATTGAGAGATTTAGTATCATTTAAGTATTTAAGGATGTCATACTTTGGTCTCTTTCAATCGCATTTAGCATATGGGTTGATCATCTGGGGACACTCAAATCACGTTCATAAACTATTATTGATACAAAAGAAAGTTATTCGTACACTTTGTAGGGTTGGGCCTATTGAGCATTGCAGGCCACTATTTAAAAGATTAAAAATTCTCACTGTCATAAATCTGTACATTTTGCATATTTTACTATACAGTAAAACTAATTGTGAACAATTTACTACCAGAGAAGAACAACAAACAACTACCAGAAAAGAAATACATCAGTATAACACAAGGAATAAACTCAAAATTGATATACCACGACATAGATTGACAGTAACAAGTAATTCGTTCACTTTAAATTGTGTATAATTTTACAATAAATTGCCTCAATCAGTTCAAAATTTATCTCAAAATCAATTCAAATCTAAAATAAACAATTGGCTTGTCAATAATCCTTTTTATAGCATTAGTGAATTTTTTGATAAAAAAATAGATATATTTTAGAGTGACTGGTTTTCAGTGCACTTCTAGTATAGTGGAAAATCAATTTACACATTGAATCTATGTACTGTGGGTAGCAAGTATTTTGTAATGAGATACCTAATGTTATTAATATTGATTTTTAGATTTAATTTATTCTGCAGTACTTAAGTGTTTTAGTTTTTATTGTATTTATGGTACTGTTGTACTTGACATGGCCTATTTCATGTATGTACATTGATTAATGGCAATTAATTTGATTTGATTTCTTATATATACATATATATATCAGTATATATGTATATATATATATATATATATATATATATATATATATATATATATATATATACACTAGGAGATACTCTTGCACGCTTCACATGCCAACCACGTCGCTCAATGTGCTCAAAATTTCAGCTCTACCTACATGGGAAATTGGAAAATTAGAGACGAGTGAGTGAGGGCTTTGCCTTTTACATATAGAAACTAGGGGACTCCCCGGCACGCTGCGCGTACCAACCCCGTCACTCACTACGCTCGAGAGGAAAGCTCGGCCTGCGGTCTCGCCTGGAAACTATACCTTTAGCCATTTATGGAACTTTGCCTACGACCTCGGGCGAAAAAGTTCCGCCTGCGGCCTCACTAAAGCACTGTGCTACAATCCCATTTGTAGATTTTGGCATGACACCTCGTTATAAAGATCAGCTTCCGCCAGGTATTTTAAGCAGTAGGACCACAAATTTTGGTTTTTGGGGCAGTAGAGCCCATAAACATAGTATTTCCTAAAATCTGATGGTATATTAGTAATTAATAGAAGAGTACCTTTAATTTGATACTCTACTTGTTTGTATTAGTTTAACATTACCCAATTTGGGGGTTTTGAGCATATCTTTTTATTTTGGGGGGATACCTTAAATGTTGTATATTCCAAAATTTATTGGTATAATGTTATTTAAGAAAAATACTTATAGTTGATACCACACTTTGGTGTTTTATTTTAGTATTAACCTTTTTTTTGAGATTTTTTAGCATATATTCCATATTATTTTCCCTTTAGACAATCTTAAGGTATATTTGAATTCAGGACCAAAATAGCTTTAATTTGATACCCTACTTGGATGGATAACATCAGTACTAAAAATTGTACATTTTCAATAATTGTGGATTTTGGGCCCCCTATACCCCAAACATTTTAGGTATTAAGCTGAAATTCACAGCTGTAGAGCTGTGAAAATTTGAACATTTTCCCCAAGCGTTTACTCAAGTTAGGTAATAAAAACTACATTTTTGTAGTTTCCCCATAAGAAATACATTGGGGCAGTTTTGGGGTAAAAAAAAGCCGCCCTCTTGTATATGGGTGAAAAAAGTAAACTTTTATGAAATTTTCTGGAGGTTTCAGACCGAGAGATTCCATTCAAGTATACACTTTGGGGGTTAGGATGCCGGCAAGTGCATCAACATTAATGTCAGTGAGTTAGAGTAATCCCAATCCAGCTTTATATACAGCGTGGAAGAAGAGTCCTGGAACAGATTATTAATTTCTGAACTATTACAGATAAAGCAATAAAATTTGGCACAACAACACTGCACCTAATAAGCTTACTTTTTTATGTAACTACTGTTTTTCTGTCATATCAGGGGGGTGGCCCGCAAACTGTCAGAAGAAATCTTAAATGAGAGCATAGGTCAAGTAGTACAACAAATTAAATGTCTATAAAAGTTGAACATAAACCCCCAAATCCGACCTCGAAAGGTTCACTCCTTTAAAAAATGGCACTGGTTTGAAGTTTTAAAAAGATACAATTAAAGTCCTGTTTTAGTCGGTTTATTAGGATTTGTTTAGCTCAACTTGGAAAAGTTAAACTTGTAAAATGGCTAGTGGACTTTTACAAGTTTTTTTAGTATGGTTGGCGACTCGTTACTTCCAATGGACGGTGGTCCACAAGGAGTTCGATCAAAAATATTTAAACTAGCATAGGTCAAGATGTACATCATTATAAAGAGGTTGTCTAGCACACATCAATACCACAAACAGCACTTAAAAACTTTGATCCAGTACAAAATGGCTGATGTTCAAAGATTTTAATAGTTGTAATAAGACATTGCATTAGTAGTCACAATTCAAGTGCACTACTAAACTCCCACAACCACCTGGTTGAATGAGATGCGCCAACTGCAACAACGTGGGAACGTTGCATCCAGTTTCGCCCGCCGGATGGCCGGAGAAGGCTGCGATTACACGTTACGGTACACATGACACCTCAAATATTAATAAAGCGATATGAAATCAATTAGTATCCATACAATAAAAAAAATTATATATTCGAATTACTGACATCAGATACCTCAAACCATAGTTTGTCTCAAGTTCGTATCTCTTTTCAGGGTCGAAAAAAAGTTACTTAGAAAATTTATAACAGAATTTTTTTATGAGACTAAAAAATTTTGAAACTTCGTATATGTGGTCTCAAATAAAGTACCTACACGCTATTAAAGTTGCAAAATGATCTGGTCATTATTTTTACTACAGTGAAATTTCAAATATCACAAATAATCTAAAACTGTACAAAATTGTGTATTTTTCAATCTAAAAACGATTTAAAAAAAAAAAATTGGAAAAGGTAAAAATCACACGTCTTGATTCTGTTAAAGTAGAAGTTTATGTACAGTTCATATTTAGGGCACTGTAATATTACATAGTATATAGTTTCTGTTGTAACAATGGTGCAAAATTTTAATAAAAATAATATTTGTTGTTGTTGTTAAGTTAAGTGTCAGGTGTCACTTTTGTCAGCTGGCCTCCTAGTCCTAAAGTCCTAGTAGTAGTAGGAGGGAAAAAACAAATATTGGTTATGTGTCAAATTGAAACAGTTATTATACTTGCAAGTTAATCCAAAGAAAAAATGCAGTCCAGTTAAAATAGTCGTATGAATTAATGTTCAGTATGCATTTAAATGTTTAATACGGCGCTTATCAAAGTAAATTCTTTAAATTGTAACAATAGATATGGTTCTCTGGACATAGCAGTAAAATTCAGGACACTCTTAACTAGTTGGAATCGTGGCCGTAGTAGTTTAATCCAGCCAGGGACTTTCTCTTGTTGGTTGGTTTGTTTAAAGCACCTTTCAATTGGATAAGAGATTTTGTGGTTTTGAATCTTGTTTGGCCAGTTAGTGCAGTTATGGGTAGTCGTCTTGGGTGCTTCTTGGATAATGTACCGTAGTCAGCCTTTACTTGCAAGATTGAGGAGAGTTTTGCCTAGTGTCCATGGCTTCATAGTTTTTTTGGTGGAAAGAGTATGTCATTGTTTATTGACGGAGTTAGCTGGGTTAGTAAATTTGTTTAAATGGTTTACTCTTTGAAAGGTATTAATCAGGTTAGTCTTCTTTGTGGTCTATAATCATATTGGACATAATTCAACAGTTTTTGTCTAGGACGATTTCTCAAATGATTCCATAAAGAACTGCGACCTCTTGTGCACTTTTACATGGTTCTGCTGAGCAGTTTTAAGGGCAATGGTTACAACTGAATGATTTTGTAACTGTAAGTTTAATCAAGTGTATTAAACTGCTCTTTTGTGATATTCTACAAGAATACAATTGATTTTTCTCCTATGTGAGAATTTAATTGATATTTTTCAAGACTCCTTTGTGCAGTTGTATCATAGTACTGGTTGACTGGATGACTTATGTATGAGTCCTCATGTGCTTTATCAGATTAATCTTGAGTGCAGCTCTATATGGGTAATGAAAACAACTGAATGGATTGTCTCCTGTATGATTTCTCATGTGTCTATTTAAACTGCTCTTAATAACAGTTCTATAAGGGCAGTGACTACAACTCAATGGTTTGTCTCCTGTGTGAATTGTCATGTGTATATTTAAATAGCTCAATTGAGCACTTCTATAAGGGCATTGACTGCAACTGAATGGCTTGTCTCCTGTGTGAGTTGTCATGTGTATATTTAAATAGCTCAATTGAGCACTTCTCTAAGGGCATTGACTACAACTGAATGGCTTGTCTCCTGTGTGAGTTCTCATGTGTCTATTTAAACTGCTCTTTTTAGCAGTTCTATAAGGGCATTGACTACAACTCAATGGTTTGTCTCCTGTGTGAGTTGTCATGTGTATATTTAAACTGCTCTTTACAGCAGTTCTATAAGGGCATTGACTACAACTGAATGGCTTGTCTCCTGTGTGAGTTCTCATGTGTATATTTAAACTGCTCTTTACAGCAGTTCTATAAGGGCATTGACTACAACTCAATGGTTTGTCTCCTGTGTGAGTTGTCATGTGTATATTTAAACTGCTCTTTACAGCAGTTCTATAAGGGCATTGACTACAACTGAATGGCTTGTCTCCTGTGTGAGTTCTCATGTGTATATTTAAACTGCTCTTTACAGCAGTTCTATAAGGGCATTGACTACAACTCAATGGTTTGTCTCCTGTGTGAGTTATCATGTGTATATTTAAATGACTCTTTCTAGCAGTTCTATAAGGGCATTGACTACAACTGAATGGCTTGTCTCCTGTGTGAGTTCTCATGTGTCTATTTAAACTGCTCTTTTTAGCAGTTCTATAATGGCATTGACTACAACTCAATGGTTTGTCTCCTGTGTGAGTTGTCATGTGTATATTTAAATGACTCTTTTGAGCAGTTCTATAAGGGCATTGACTACAACTGAATGGCTTGTCTCCTGTGTGAGTTCTCATGTGTCTATATAAATTACTCTTGTCAGCAGTTCTATAAGGGCATTGACTACAACTGAATGGCTTGTCTCCCGTGTGAATTGTCATGTGTATATTTAAACTGCCCTTTAAAGCAGTTCTATAAGGGCAATGACTACAACTGAATGGCTTGTCTCCTGTGTGAGTTCTCATGTGTATATTTAAACTGCTCTTTACAGCAGTTCTATAACGGCACTGATTACAACTGAACGGTTTGTCTCCCGTATAAGTCTTCAAGGGGTTTTTTACTTGGGACTTATGTGTACTTGTAAATGTGCCTTGAGTACAACTTGCAAATCTTTCTGCTTCAATTGTATTAAATTTTCTGTCATATTTGTCCTTTACATTTTCTGGTTCTGCATCACTGTTCAGATCAACCACCTTTAACAAATGAATGACCCATATTAATCATTTTTCCATTTTTTATTTATTTATATAAAGAACATCACACACCAAAGGCTTATGACATTTTATTACTGTTCAATATGGTAAGCATTTACATACTATTAGACCAGTTTAATATGAGTGATATATACATTCTTGAATTAAAACTGGCAGATATAGAAATTAACATATCAATTTATTTAATCATAATATTTTTATTGTTTTTAAAATTATGCGCTTAGTAAAATAAATTCACTGAACCAAACAAAAAGACAAACAAACAACCATTAAAGTTGCTATATCGTTGGTTGCTAATTCTAACGATTGCTATTGTTGTTGCCGGACGATTTATTGTACTCGGCTGAGACGGGCCGGTGCCAGGCGCTGCACGAGGACTCGGTGCGTCTGATTGTTCCTTGACTTCCTCGCTATCACTTTCACTCACGTTATGAATAAGCAAGTCTTCTTGCTCACTGTCCATTTGCTCGTCATTGAATGCACTTGAAAATGAAGTATTTAATACGCCAGCCACAAAAACCTCGAAATCAGTATCGTCAGGATTTGCCATTTCAATTGCAAAAACAAAACTACACTTACACAAAATATTTACACATCACTTTTTACACATAAAGCAAATATATTACAGAAACTAAATAACCCAAACTAGATCAACGATATAACGCTGAGATGTTACTTTGTTGAGTGACAAAGAAACGATAGTGCGGGAGCGGATCTAACTCAGAGCACGTCGCTAGACAGACAGACTAAAAGCGCGCGAATATACTAGTCTGCCGCGCCCAGAAAGGGAGGGGAGTGGCCGGCCGCCTGGCGCCTGGATATAAAATGGTGACTAGTTCTATTGTTGACCAGTGCCGATGAGAAAACAACACGCCCACGTCCTTTTGAATATACGAAGAACATATTCCTGCATTCTAACGGGACTTATGTGAACTAGTTACTTCACCAGCTGACTAAATAATGAGTTGCGAGTATTCTCGTTATTCGCGTTTTGGTCGAAGTCATGTTTGCGGATATGTCCGTTTGCCGCGTGGGAAGGGTTAAGCATGTCATGAAGTGACACACAAATACGTTTCCGTTTTGAATTTGACATTTTCGTAAATACAGTAGGCCTATAGTTCAGTACTATATGCAGTACTAAAGAGTAATCAAACTAAAGTTTTTTTAGCAAGGAAACTAAAATTTTGCACTTACGGGACTGTATTTTCTGTAGAACACATAAACACAAGCAAACACGAACATTGCTATACACACACATACACACTACTACTAAGTTTACTATAAACAATAAAAAAACAACTATGTACAGTACTGTATTATAAAGTGGAAATAAAAATGTTAATACACTGTACAATTATCAAACAATTTGGACACATGACACTCGTCTGATAACTGCACTGAGCTACTGACTCACAACGTGAATCTTTCAAATCTGAATGTGAACGGCGCTATTGGCTTTTTCCAGGAAACAGCAGACGGTCGGGCACTAGGTCGGATATACTGAGGAGCCAGTAATGCCGAGGTCGGATATGACGGGTTCTACTGTACTTATTTTTTATTATGTGTTATGTGCAGGCCCTTAATGTCTTTATCAGTTTATGTACATGTAAATTTACTCAATTATACATTTGTTATTAATAGTAATAATATTTTGTATTGATTCATATAGTGATCAATGCCTGAGGCTTACTTTAAAGTAAAAAATGTTGCTTATTTACATATTCATATGAAAAAAAGGTAAAATAAGCTAATAAAAATTTCAAAATTTTATCATATCTTATTTTCCTGTACCGAACAAGACAAAAAATTGAGCAACTAAAAAATATAATATTGATT
>JAQJVL010008043.1:0-21351 GCA_035578905.1 Stictocephala bisonia
TGATGATAAGAAGATTAAAGAATTTAACAAACTTGAAAATATTAATTTGATAGTTACAGAAATAAAGATTATTAAAGAAAAAGAATGTGCAATTATTAAATTTGAATAAAATATTATAAGAATTTCATTTGAATAAAATATTATAAGAATTATCGAAATTAGATTGTGCAATTATCAAATTTAAATAAAATATTATAAGAATTTCATTTGAATAAAATATTATAAGAATTTTGATTTCATTTTTTGGTAGTTTTAATAAGAATATTGATAACTTTTTTGATTATTTGAGTATTAAGTATTAGTTATTTTATTTTAAAAAATTGATAATTTGGGTTAATTTTTGTATAAATTTGTGTAATAGTGGTGGTAAAGTGTTTTTTGGAGAGTTTATGGTTAAATAACCATATGTCTCCAAATTTGGTCTAGGTGTTATACATTACTATCTACTTATACTGTTATGAATACCTTTAACACATTGTTACTCAAGTCAAACACTTGATGGCGATACGATTTGGACAGACTTCCCATAGCCTCAACTACGAGAAAAAAAGAATGCTTTTTATTTTTAAAATTAAAAAATAATTGTTGATCTAACATCTTTAAGAGAGCTATTTTATTTACATTCTGTGATAATTTACCATACACCAATAAAATGCCAATTTAATAAACCATCCATGAAGACGTGTTCATGTGTCACAGAGCCGATTGAACATCGTGTGAACGTATAGTGAATTTAAGATTAAACAAAAGACCAAGGAAGTTCACACATTCGGAGAGAACAATTGGTTCTTTGGCATTTAGTCTAAAGTGCGTGGACTTATCAATAACTTCCACTGATAAACAAACTGTTCATAAAAACACACATTCACAGATTCTCTAAGTTCAATTAAGTCACATTGCAATATTTTTGTTGTATTTATTTAGATCAGGAAAACTATAACTAATATATGGGTTGAATTTAAGTTTCCTGTTATTATTTCAAATAATGGTGAAACAGAGGTGCATTTAAAACACCTTTAAAAGTCTTGGTGTGAACAAGTTTGACGACCATTCCAAGCAGTGTGATTAAAATGAATGGTCTACAAATTAACAGTTTAACACAAAAACATCAGAGCTAGCTCGTTTTTTCAACTACTGTACTGTGTACAACTGCCAAACATTCTCATTTCTCCACATTTAAGAATTTGTTGCCGAGGTCTTTTTCATCAATAAAACTATTCTGTTGAACTCATATCAATTCTTATATTTTTAGCATAACAATGAAATAAAATAACTATTATCACAACATTTAAGAATTAGTTACTTTTTCTCATACACTACATTTTGTTAATTAATTTATTTACGAGTTATTATTGGCTATCATAAAAATTAACTCTAAACTATAAACTAATCGCAAAATCCACTAAACGTAATATTCTGTCTTTTAATGTTTTTACTAGCAGAATATTTCATAGAATCTGAAGAAGAAGTCGACCATGGAACTCAAGAGAGAAATAGACAAGCAATTGGTTGGGGGGAACGGACTCACTTGTACCAGACGGCAAAAGAAAAACCCCGGTCAGTACTTGTCTAGAATCCTAATGTGTCGTGGCACCACCGGTATGGATAGCCACTAGTCTAGCTTCAGACGAGACTAACGGACGACTACCATGAACAGCCATGACAGAACATATCCAGGATGTGACACGTGTATCTGTGTCGTGGCATCACCGGTATGGAGAGCCACTAGTCTAGCTAGCTACAGAAGACAGTCTGACAGACGACTCCTATGATCAGCCATGACCATAATCTATCCAGGATGTGACACGAGTATTTGTGGCGTGGCACCACCGGTATGGATAGCCATTAGTCTAGCTTCAGACGACAGACTGACGGATGACTCCTATAATCACCCATGACCATAACCTATCCAGGATGTAACTCGTGAATCTGTGTCGTGGCACCACCAGTATGGATAACCACTAGTCTAGCTTCAGACTGTCTGACGGATGACTCCTAAGAACAGTCATGACCATAAACTATCCTGGATCAGGGCCGTAGCTAGGCTGGGGCAACCGGGGCATTGCCCCGGGGCCCCCGGCCAGGGGGGGCCCCCAAATGAAGGTGGAAAATTTGAAAATGAAATTAAAGTTTATGTGAAATTTATTGATTACTGTAGGGATATTTCATCGAATCATCAAAATGTCTTTATAAAAAAATATTTAAATAGCTTTTCAATATAAAATAATGGACAGATATTGTTCTCACAGAGATTTCGTAACAAAAATAGACAGACTATCAATCAGCCTGTCAGTTGTCACGCAATTAAAGAAGTGCAGTTTGCACTTTTAGTTCACCTTACTCCCCCATCCCCAACAGTAATAAACTCGTCCTGACGTCGACGTGACGTAGACGGCTCCGTCTGCCGACTGCCTCTGCCACAGCTGAAAGACGACAGTGAGAGTGACTACGACTAGTGACAGACAGCCCGGATAAGGTTATGTTATGTTGATGGTAAACTAACACCAAAAACTGACGTTTTGGCGTTCGCGTCCGTTACTCGTTTGTTACGGTGTTATACAATTTGTATTCTTATTCTTGTATTTGTTAAAATGAAAAGAAGCTATCAAAGTGGGGCAAAGAAAAGGCAAGACAAGAAGAAAAGAGAAGAGGATGCTTCAAAGTGTTCTTCCACCCTATCTGCTTGGTTAAGTCCTACTACTAGTACTACTACAACTAAAAGTACTAATGTCACATCTACATCTAGTACTGAAACTAGACCAATAATTGGTGAGTGGTTTGAATTTAGATACGGTATTTAGGCCTAATTAATTAGCTTGGCCAATAACTATATAATTAATATCTTAAAATTTAACTATGTTAAAATTAACTGTGTTAAAATTTAACTAGAGTTTGAGTGTTTGATTGAGTTTAGACCACTGTGTCTGACTCAGACTGCAATCTATTCTAATCTAAAAAGCAATGTTTGTTTGTGAATTTATCACTAGTCATATATAGGCTACATATTACCTACTATTGTGTAGTGGTAATTTAATTTTTTATGTGACTTTTATGATTCCTTTGGTTTCTACTTCTTTCTGTGTAGGTATTTTATTTGTTTATACATGCACAGCAGCACAGCATGAATATCTATCATAGTAATTTTATATCTTTCTGTGATAATATGATGTAAAAAATGCACCACACTCACACTCGCTTGCACATTCATTATTTATGAGGCCATGTATCTACTCTACTGTATAGGTACATCAGCATCAGCTAGGCTATGTACTAAAATTGGGCTCGGCAGATTTAGTCCTAATAGTATGTTTTTCCAATGCAGGTGAAAGAGGTTTTGTTATATCTTTACAATGTTATTAAAATTGGCTTTAAATTATATGTTATATGTAACTAAATGATATTTTGACTTGCTATTTTTTATTGCAGCCTCAGTCCCAGGAAATGAGATTGAAAAGGAAGTTACAGCTCAAGATAACGCTGAAGAAAGTATTGATGAAGAAGTAACATGCCTAGGGCTAGGGCATCAACAAGAAAATTGTGCCAAACCTCCAACAAGTCCTACGTCAAGCAGTGAACTGATCGGCGTAAATGATCAAGTAAGTAGACATGCCAAGTACAGAATACTTATATTATATTTTTCAACATAACAACATATGCTGTTTTATCGCCCTAAACATGGAATATTTACGATAAAATATTCCATGGTTACATGGAAGTAAACAGTATTACTTCCATGTAAACATGGAATTACAGTAAGTCCCTATTGTTATGATCATGTTTGTAAGAAAAAAATACTAATGCATTGCAATCTACTTACAGGTGGAATGTAGCCGGACGAATAAAATTAATGAAACTTGTTTAAACACCGGAGAACCCCATTTTCCAGACCAGATCATCGATCCAGAGGTGAAAAAACGAATTATTGAATTAGGACCCTATCAACCAGTTGGCCCATTTCCATATGATGGAAAACAAGGTAGGTCCTTTTCAGACAATTATTTTACCCTGAAGTCAAAGTCTGGGCTCAAACTGAAAAGAACTTGGTTGTGCTATTCGTCCAAATTGGATTGTGTTTATTGCCAACCTTGCTGGTTGTTTCCCCAGAAAGGACCTGTAGGAGGATGGGATTCAGGATTAAGGGACTGGAAACATTTGTCTGATCGCATAAAGACACATGAGAATTCACAGCACCATGCTGATTCCTGCTTGGTTTATGAGCAATGGCGACGTCATGGCTCAATAGACGATGCACTAGAAAAAGGTTTGAAGGAGGAGCGGAATTTTTGGAGGAAAGTTTTGAAGAGGGTCTTAGATGTCTCCCTTATGTTGGCAACATGCAACCTTCCTTTTCGTGGAGACAGTTGGCATATCACTGATAGAAATAAAGGTAATTTTCTATCATTGATTGAATTGCTGTCAAAATATGACACTATCCTAGAAGATCTAATTACAAGGCCTAGTGGTACTGTTAATTATCTCAGTCCAACAATTCAGAATGAAATTATTTCTCTGATGGCTAGTGAAGTGCTTAGTGGAATTAAAGAAGAGCTTTTGAGTGCGCCTTTTTTCTCCATAATTTACGACACAACACAAGATGTAAGTAAAGTAGATCAGCTAAGCGAAGTTTTTCGCTATGTAAAGATTGACCATGACCAACTCGGAAAACCTTGTGAGTTGAGAATTTGTGAAACGTTTACATCTTTCACAGCAGTTACTGACCAAACCGCTTCGGGGCTAGAAGACGTCATCATAAAATCAATTTCAGAAAAAGGCCTTGACATAACAAAATGCAGAGGACAAGGATACGATGGTGCATCGGTCATGAGTGGTGTGTATAATGGAGTACAAAAGAGAATCCAAGAACTTGCACCCCATGCCTATTTCATTCACTGTGCCAGCCATAATTTGAATCTGGTTCTTAAAGATGCCGTTGAATGCAATCGAGAAATAGCACAATTTTTTGAGACGGTGCAAAATATTTACAGTTTTTTTGGCCACAGCATTGTTCGGTGGCAAGAACTAAAAGTCGTTTCTGGTTGTACAGAGAATCCGAAGGCTCCTGGTCCTAAAGACAAGGTAACATTAAAGACTTTAAACCCTACACGTTGGGCAGGGAGATATGAAGCTGTGTACGCTTTAAAGGAAAGGTTCGGTGATGTAATGAAAGCCTTAAATAAAATAATTTTGACAAGCAAAAAGCCAAAGGAAAGGAATGAAGCTGAGGGGCTCAAAAAAAGGTTAGAATCTTTTAGTTTTGTTTTGGTCTTGACTGTCCAGTGCAAAGTATTAGGGGAAATAAACATTGCCTCAAAATCCTTGCAAACGGAATCTATTGATTTAATGACAGCGTACGATCTCCTAGGCAATGCTTTATTGAAAGTAACCGAACTTCGTTGGTCCTTTGAAGAAGTCTGTAGTGAAGCAGAAGAAGTATGTTCAAAATGGGGGATTACGATTACCCATGAATTTATTAGCCAACGTGCAAGAAAGGTAAAAAAGCACTTTGATGAACTTTGTGAAGACCAAAGACTGACAGATCCTAAAAGCAATTTCAGAGTGACAATATTCTTCCCAATGGTTGATACTATAGTGTCACAAATTGACAACCGTTTTAAAGGCATGAAGCAAGTGATTGATGCCTATAAAATTGTTCACCCTTCTTTCCTGGCCTCATGTTCAGATGAAGAACTGCGTTGTGAAGCTGATAATTTTGTAAGCAGATTTTCAGATGATGTAACGCCATTGTTCAAAGCTCAGATTTTATCAGTAAGGAATGCTTTTCAATCCAAATTAAAGGATTTCAAAGAAGTAAAAGAAGTTGCAAATCTCCTACTCATTGAAAACAGTTCCCTAGCATCAACCTACCCGGATGTACTAACAGCATGCTTTATGTACCTCACAGTCCCTGTGACAGTAGCCAAAGCAGAGAGATCATTCTCAAAATTAAAACTCATCAAAAACTACCTGCGAAGCTCCATGTCCCAACAACGTCTCACTGATTTGGCTCTTTTGTCTATTGAAAATGACAGAGCCCGAAAAATAGATTTTGACCGAATTATTGATGTTTTTGCTAGTGTCAAGTCAAGAAGAAAGTCTTTTTAGTAAGTTCAGTTGCATTCTCACTATCAAACTAGTTGGGCAATTTTAAACTTGAGAATGAGTGGGTATTACCACCATTGATCATATATAATCAATGGTATTACCAGTATTACCATAAACACCATAAATAAATATACAATTTATTGTGTATTCAAAGGTATTACATAATTAATGATATTACTTGTATGTTTATCTACTAAACTATATTGCTTGGATGTAGGCCTAAGAAGAGACTAAAAAGTTTTAAGACATCAGCACTTATGTCTTTATATATTTATTATCTATTGTGAATAAAATTTGAAAAAATAATTATGTTTTTAATTTTCCTTTCAGCACTATAAATAGAATACCAATCACAATGGTAAGCTGAAAAAATAATGGTTCTAAAAACCAAACTAATGGCACCAGGGCCAGGAGTCATACAAATTTGCATATGAAATCATTACCAGTTTATGACTTACCGTAGAAATTTGTAAACATAGTTTATGCAAACAATTAAGTATTATAGATTTAATAAGAAAAAAAGGTAATAATAATAATAATAGGATAATAATAAAAAAAATGCACATAAATTCTAAGCCTAAAGATCCAATTACTGTATGCTTATATCTATTAATTAAAAAAAGTGCGAAATATATAACAAAGGGGGGCCCCGAATGGACTTTCTGCCCCGGGGCCTCCAAGGGCCTAGCTACGGGCCTGTCCTGGATGTGTGTGACACGTGCATTTGTGTCGTGGCACCGCCGGTATGGGTAGCCACTATTCTAGCTACAGACGAGACTGGTGGACGACTCCCATGTTGTCTTTACAATGATCTATTCAGAATGTGACATATATATATATATATATATATATATATATATATATATATATATATATATATATATATATATATATATATGTGTGTGTGTGTGTGTGTGTGTGTGTGTGTGGCGGCTTATCACTCTTGGTTTGGCTGACGACTGTTTCGTTCAGTATGAGCAACTAACGTCAGAAAGGTATCTCGGCTCTAGAATCCGGGAGGAGAGGCAGGTCGTCACTTGCATTGCCACACTAAATGTTGCCTGAAGGCGTAGCGATGGACTTTCGGGCTAGACCGACCGCTTTGCCTCCTTTGCGGCTCAGAAGGTAGAGCCTCATACTTCCCCCTTACTTTGAGGTTAAGTGTAAGAGAGGACTTAATGGTCCTAACTTTGCCTCACAAAATAAAACTTTTTTCATTTCATTTCATTTCACTTGCTGCGGTTGCTACTTTTCCTCCAGGCCGAAGTGTTCAGCATGCAGGTAATCTCAACCTATATTTTTCCCTTATCTCTGGACCTTCTTCCCACGCCTGGGACTAGTGTTTTGAGTGTTGTTACAGTGAACATTGAACTTGACATTATTTTGAGGACTATTGAGGAGAGGTTATCGATCTGCTTCGAGAAAGTTTATATTTAATATATATTTGTTTAATTTATTTTTTTTACCGAAACAATTTAATTTACTATTTATTAGTAATGGGGTTCTCGTGGTCTTTTTAAACGCTGTTAATTTCTCGCAGTATTACAGGAGCCACCCTGCCCCACCCGCAGGATTCGATGTAACTGAATGAATACGTTTACGACGAAACATATGCTTCAGTGCCAAAAAATTGAATTTTTCAAATATAAACTTAACCTTTGTCATTATAAATAACTCACTTTTTTTTAATAATTTAGCTGTATGATGTTTTGGACACACGCTTTTACCGAACAGCATTGTCCAAAGTGTAGGCCTACTATGACGTTTTAAATACCAGGGTACCATACCTAGTGGAGTTCAGGTGTGCATAAAGTATTCCTAGTGGAGAATACAGTTAGCTCTATGGCTGATCAGCAATATATAAGGCATAGTAATCTTAATTTTAGTTCATATAAAATAAGTAATTTTTACAAAAATGTTCCTCAATCTTCAGCTGTAGGCCTACTATGATTTAGAAGTGACCAAATAGTACAGAAACACAACTTGAGAAGGAAGGCTCAAAGTCATAGTGCTCTCCAGTCATGCAAGATCATGCAAGATCCCGAGGTAATTGAATATGCATGGCGCTTAGGTATTGAGCAACTCTGTACTACAGAAGGCTAGCAGCCAAACGACTATATTTGAACCGTCCCTAGATTTACATATCTTCCAAAAAGGTTATGTTTAGTGTCTTCTAGAAAATGATTTGCCGTGTCAACTCATCTCATATCTTTGAAAGTTTTCAATCTCCAAGACAGAGTAGACTAGCATATTAATGATACTACTAAAAAATTGTATTGGACGAATCTGATGAGCAAATGTGTTCCACTTAAAAGATCGTTGCTGAGCTACAATTTTAAAATTATACAACATATTTTTAAGCATAGGGAAAATTCAAAAACTTTCATATATTTTCATTAAATATCACAAACATAGTGGTGAATATTGTTTCGGATCGTAGGGTGTGAAATAATAACGCGATACTAGGTTTTGGCTACCAGCTGTTATTTTTATTTAAAGTCACTTTATAATTAAATAACACACCACAGGATATTTACAGATTTGCATTACCAGGCAAGAACCAATTTCAAAACTTGAATTAAACTACTATTATTTACAATTATTAATGTCACGTTACATTCGAATATCTTTCACAGTTCGTCACATCCACTTCAGGTCGAACACCAAAGATTCGCACTGGCACTGATATTGATCGATTCGGCTGAGGGGTTTACCTTTAAATAGCTCACATATATTTTCATTTAATTTCAGCCACCCATGCGAGCCTAAAAGCTTCTGAAGCTGTCGAGATGGTTCTGGAATGGAGATGTAGGTAATTCTGGGCGCCATTTCGCGAGGATTCTGGCTTCATCTACAGGCAAAATAACACCCATTCTAGCACCTACTAGGAGTAACTGGATTGGCCTCGATAACTGGAAGTGCGCAACTATCGGCACGGGGAGGCGAGCACAATCACCTGGTCAGCAATGGAGGATATATCCGTCATTCGTAACACTATTTTAAATTAAGGTATAGGCCCAAACAAAATTATTAATTTACTCTTATATTTAATATATTTTGTAACCATGTATAAAACTGATATATGTAAAAACAGACAATTATTGAGGACAAATAAAATAAGAGATTTCTGAATACCGCTGAGAAGTGAAATTTAAACCGAGGTCCAGAATCCGCCATATTTTGAGATCACCTTACCAAACTGACCACTTTAAAGGTATTATTTAAGCTTAGCATCAACTAAATGTCTGAAGGGGCTGTGATAAACCTGTCAAGTTAAGGCCCGTGCTTAAAAGCACAAAGATCTCTATTAAAGGCATGTAATTGTATTCAAATAGTAATTGGGCGGGCCCGATTAACATAGTCCGTCCGCCCCGTCGGTCAAACCCACGCCAGCCCGAACTGGCCTTGGTGCAGCTGGATTTAAACATCCGAGTGGAAACGTAAGGGAGAGAGAACCGAAAAACACAATATTCACAATCGTAGAGCTAAGGGCAAACATGAGAGGCGAATGAGTGATGATGAACGAGAGTAGTCATTGTTACTTAAGTTAACTGTTGCTTGTAAAGATACATTTATTAGTAACTCATAAGACAGGGCAACTAAAAGACCTGCAGTTTTATGTGGAATCCGAACTACTTAAAATATTGATCTCATTTTTGATCATTGGCAAGCCTGATTTGTTTATTCTTAAGACGCTAATCATCAATATATAAGTGCTACGAAAGTTGATAAGCGAATGTAGTTATTGTTACAAACTAAGGCCGACCAGTGGCTATCAGTTGATCTCTTCAAATTTTATATGGTCCTGATTGGGATCGAATTGAGAAAATTTAGCCTATGAAGCTGTGTTTAATGAACTATGCTACCGACCACTTTATGCTAATTAATGCTAAGTTCCCACAGAAAACAATAAACACTTGCTGCTTTAATGTGTAAGAGATGTTTTAAAACGAATTTTTAGTGACAAAATATGATTTACGAAAATATATAGTGACAAATAAACCAGGGTAAATTAAAAATTTCCAAGTTACGAACACATCAGAAGAGGAATTTCAAAAGCTATTACTTTTCCGGAGATGTTATTTAAATTTATGCTGATAGGTATGATGGTTTCCTAATATTTGTCTCCCGAAGTGTATATTAATAAGTGGGAGAGGAAATTAATAAGTGGTATGGCACGAGAGATACCGGTCCGTACCGGCGAAAACCGGTACCACTGTCCGATACACCCCCGAGTGGTCACTCCGGAAGAATGCCGTCCGAAGTCCCGCTCTTGCAGTTTTTGTCACGCAGTTGGCACATGTAGACTCAAAAGCCAGTTTCACGAGTTTATGATGACTGTAAAAATAAAGACGAACGACTTTAAAACTCTGCTGCTTGGTATAAGTGACTATTGATATATTGTAATCATGCAGAATGACGCCAATGAAGGAAGGACCAACATCGGTGCAAACAGTTCTGAACAAATGGCATATGTGCTGTCTCAATGTTTCCAATTGGTCAGTAGCGTAGTTGTTCATATACTACAGGTTCTCAGTTCGAGCCCAATCAGAGTCATAACAAATGTTGAAAGGGATCAGCTGTTAACCAACGGCTGTCAATTGTAATGAATGACATTTTAATAAGTCTTTACGATCGGCGCCTTAAGGATACATAAATAAACGTCTTGTTTCACAATTCATACGTATTTATTACTATCTCATCCTCGCTCAGCCACATTACTTTACACGTGTATTATTTTATTATAGTAGAAAAAACATGTATAATACTTTATCAGAAAAAAATATGTAGATGTTATTACAGTGTATCTATGCAAGGTCTCATAAGAACGCTGTACTTAAAAATTTGATACGTCAACCAAATGCTATGTCAGTGACAGTTTTAAGTTAGACTAGCCGACAGCACTTGCTTCACTACTGGGCGGTTCTCTACGCTTGATTGTCCTTTCCTCCGTAGTTCTCTCTAAACCATCACATTAATATAAAGTTCAGTCTGATGCTCTTCTCCTAGATAATAACGCATAGTGTACAAAATCCTATGAGTCTAATTCAGGTGGATGAAAAGTAGTGCAATCATGTCAGAGAAAGCACCTTAAGCATTTCACAATGAAACCAAATTACTTAGCCAAGCTTTTATGTCATGTTTATGTTTTTAATCAACTGTTTGAATTAAATTGTTAAACTACTAAATGTTATTCTTATGGAAAAAAGGAAACATTGAAGAGCTGTTTCTACCCCTTAGAAATGAAATTTCAAGAAATATTAATTTAGGGGGTGGGTCTCTATGATACAAAAGCTGGCATTCCTCCAAATTTCATCAAGATCTGTTCAACGGTTCCGGAAATGTCGTATTGAGTGAGTACATAGTTTTTGGATTTTACGATTATGATGTATGAAAGATAAGCCCACTATTAGCAATGAAACCACACTTCATAGAGAATTTAACAAGGGCCACTACGGAAAAGTTCTGAATCCAGGATGTTAATTTCTTTTTTTCATACCCAGTTATGAGTTCACGACAAGTACAGAAAACGCATTGGAATCACCTCTGGTGAGTCTGAGTGTATCACGTGTTTAAAGATCCTATTTGGAACGGGATATTTGTTACAAAATGTTTCGATGTCTAAAACTGGAAATATCCCTTTCATCGAAGACTCTACATGATGTTGCAAAAATCGCTTTCAAAATTCTTGAGATAGGAATGATTGAAGATAGATCAAACAAGCTATAGTTAAATATAAAAATACTTACGAAACATTTATACATGAAGTGTTACTTAGACTTGAATCACAATGTTTCAATGAAGATAAATGATTTTATTGATCCGTGCGGTCACATATGTGGACAGTTAGTTATGCGGATAGTTGTGGAGAGCACGTTAAAACAAGACGAGTCAGACCAGTAGATAGGGTCGCTAAACAGGTCTGTTAGCAAATTGCTGATATTTTTCTCTGACAGCAACTAAGAATCTCGTTACAATAACTCAAGCATAAATAAAAACACGCCATAATATACAGTTATTTTAAAGCTACTGGAAACTGCGTCTGCGACCGTGGTTAGAGATCTTGCTAGCTTAATTTTCTTTTCTTAAAGCAGGCATTTGAGTTTAAACAAATCTCTACATTTTTTTATTTAAATATATTGCTTTAAAACACGACCAATAAGAAAACCCCAATACGATGAAAAAATATGTCACATAGGAAAAATATCGTAGAAATGTAGCAACGTTAAAGCCTAGAAAAATGTTAGAAGGTCATAATTGAATGAATTTGGCCACTAATGAATGGAAAGTCAGACACCGAAAAAGATCTTAGACTTGGAGATAACAAAGCATCTAGAAGTAGATCAATCAATGTTAGACCACCCTACATCGGTTTCCGAGTCACGAACTCTGACCTACCGCCCCTCTCCATTATTCGTGATCCTGAGAGAAATTTTTAGACACGCGATAGATCAAGTTTCCATAGCCTCTAACTGTGATCATATACCTATAGAACTGTCAATTGTGGTCGTAACCTGAATGATCTAATCCAGCTAAATTTCCTAAACCATCAGCAATTGTGATCCTAAATTATTTTATAAAAGCCCCTGAGCCTCTGTGATCCTAGTCTATTATACCCCTTCCTTTAGGAATTCTGATGCATGATTCTAATATTTTCTTATCATTATACAGCTAGCAGAATATGTTTAGTACTGTATAACCTAGCAATTTCAAGTTAGCTAAGTTACAGTTTTTATATTGAAAGTTTTAGAACATTGTTTTGCTTTAACAGTTCACAGCAACCTGTATAATATTGCTATGATTATACTGTATCATAATTTCCCATATACATTAATGGTTTACTATCACGTTACTTCAGAACAAAACTTTAAACTTCCTTTAAATTAATGTCAAATGAATACCCACATTTTTTTTTTTCAAATTTAACTAAATACAGATTGATGCCTATTAGTTCACCACATTATTAACGTCCTGACAATGGTCCAAATCCATTGTCCAAAACCACGGACGATTGACGCTAGCGATACGAAGAACAACGCTTGTATTTTGCCAAGTCGTAGCCACTGATCCATTCTTGGATTCTACAAGTAGATTTATTTCCGACACATCAAAGGCTAACTTTCAACTATTTATCCGCCCTATGATTCCAACACAGTAGGACGGTTAACAATGGATCAATTAAAGTCCAGACATTCTGGTTAGTCAAGCCGTGTAAAATAAAAAGAAATGTTTCAAAAACGGAAAAAAGCCATTTTTTAGGTACTGATACAAAAAACACTTAGGTTTTTTGACTGAATGACAGACAAACGAATTTGTTGCGACCATTGTAAAAGATCATTTGCGTCTTAACTGCTTTACAGAGTCTCACGTTTTCGCTCACACAAACAGACCTATCGTCTTCAAAGAAGCATATCACACAACAATCGTCACACAACAGAACGGTAATGAGATATGAATAATCATAGAGCGAATAACTTTTACTGCCCTCTTTGACGCGTTACATTCATACGTAGTTCTCTTATGGCTGGAGCTGGAATGAGTACAATGCCGAATAGCATCGAGCTAAACGACAGCTAATGACGTCATCATCGAGGTCGGTAATCGTTTAACGAGCCGCACTTGGCCGCAGGCTCGTCATTAAGAGGGCTCTAAACCCCCGCTCAGGGAAGCGTAAAAACTGCTTTGCGCGGTCCAAGATACTGCCCTTATTTACTGTCGTAAAATTATAAATGAAACATCTATTTAAAGATAAAGACATTTTTGACTCAAATCGCTTTTTAGAATTTTCGAATTCTCCTTCATTTCGATTTTATAGGTTATTGAAGTTACCCAATATTCAAACTAGTGCCAAAATAAAACTAGAGCTGTTATCGAAATTTTAAAAAGCGATTTTAGTCAGAAATGTATCTGGTTTCAATTTAGTTTTGGTTTCAGATCGATATCTTTAAATCTGTAGCCGCAATGTTGGACCGCGCAAATGCCTGCATGGTAATTTATTGCCAAGATATGTGGTGATTCATGAGATCCAAGTGGCGAAACCTCGAACTTCTTAGTCGCGGATGGATTTTACTACTTCATTCATAAAAACCTTCCTTCATTTAATTTAACATCGATGGATGCAATGTAGGCCTACGACGACTGATATCAGTATTATTTTACAGACTGATTACTTAGAGTTAGTCTAATTACTTTTGAATGGCTTATTTCGTTTAAATTAAAATGTGCGTTCCCATGTGGTTCCTGATATAATCTAACTACAAAGTAAAGCATAACATTTTTATTCGTAATGACAGTGCACAATATTTATTATGTCATGAAAAATACTGTAATAATCATCTATATACAACATTTTTATGAAATAAATCATTTAAACTACATTAACGAATGCGTACAGTTAAAATATTAATTCAATAATTCCGGCTTGACCAAAGCAATAAGTAATTCTATAATAAGTCACTGTCACTATTGGCCTTTGTTTTATTTTAAACATATAAATACAGTAATGTTAAGTAGTAACTATTAATTTATTATAGTTCATTAATGTTGAGGTAGAAAAAATGCTAAGTCATTTATTTGTAATTTTATAAGAAGGTAACTTTGAAGCAAATATTTTACCTAAACGGTAACAAGGACAGAAAAATATGACAGCCGGGGGACGGGGCGGGGCGGAGCGGCAATCCTTTTGTAAACTTGAAGTCATGGGGCGAGGTAGTGTTTGGGAACCTCGTACCACTCCCGATGTATTCCGTTGAACAGCCAATGAGAAGACTTAGGACGGTAAAACTTGACATAAGTGATATTTAAACATTGTGCAATGCGAAGAGAATTAATAAAATACTAATTTAAAAAAGTTTTCTTAATTAGCATAGTATGTGTTGATAGATGAATTTAATACAATATTAATATAAACTGAACAAATATAACGGTGATCGATTAAGGTAAGCTTAAGTTTACCGAAATCGATCACCATAACATTCGTAGCCTACATATTGCACTTATTTTTTATCAATACAGTATAAGTATTATACTGTATGAAATTTGCATTTTTTTACGTTACTTGTGTATTGAAGTAAAATTGTTCAACTATTATTATATTGCTGGAATAAGATGTTCTGATCGGTTTGGTTTTGTATTAATTTAATGCATGTTCAATTACTTGAGTCTCCACTGACCTAATTTGGGAGCTAGTGATCAACTTGTGGCAGCCACACTGATCAACTTGGGTATAGTCATCGTAATGGACTTGGCTAGTACTCGTGATCAACATGGCTAAAACTCATGGTCAGCTAGGGTAGTACCCGGGATCAACTTGGGCAGCCTCCGTAATGGGCTTGGCTAGCACTCGTGATCAACATGGCTAACACCAATGATCAACTCGTATAGTACCCGTAATAAACTTAGCCATCCACCGTCATAGACTTGGCTAGCACTCGTGGCTAGTCAATAATGAGTGGCTAGTAAAGTAGACCACAGGTGCTAACCAACGTAATCACTGGTGATCACACAAGTTCAGTTCACCAATGGTGCTACTCAAAGTAATCATGGGTGGATACCTAAATTGACCGTGTTATATCTTAGATTATTATAGGTCCTACCTACTAAGTTGACCACAGACTCTACTTAAGGTAATCACGGGTGTCTTCTCAAGTTGACCATGGGTCCTACGCAAAGTAATCACAGGTACTATCCGAGTTGACCATGGGTGCTACCCAAAATAATCACACTTGTTATCTTGTAGCACTGGTGCTACTCAAAGTAATGGCTGATAATACCCAAGTTGACTACATATATCTAATAAGGGGTGGCTACTCAAGTTGACCATGGGTCCTACCCAAGGTAATCACAGGCACTAACCAAGTTCACCATCGTAATTATGGGTGGCTACCCAAATTGACCGCATGTTTTACCTAAAATAATTATAGGTCCTACCTAAGTTGACCACAGGCTCTACTCAAGGTAATCATGAGTGGCTTCCCAAGTCACAAAGGATCCTACCCAAAGTAATCACAGGCACTATCTAAGTTGACCACGAGTACACCCAAGGTAATGAGGTGTGACTACCCAAGTTGATCATGGGTGTTACCAAAGAAAATCACAGATGCTATCGAAGTTGACCATGGAAGCTACCCAAGGTAATGACAGATATTAACCAAAATGATCACTGGTGATACACAAGGTAATTACAGTTATTACCCAAGTTAACCAAGGGTGCTGCCCAAGGTTAATCACAGATAGTAACCAAGCTGACGACGGGTTATACTGAAGGTAATCACATATTCTATCCAAGTTGACAATGGGAGCTACCCAAATCACATATAATAAGCAAAATGATCAATGGTGGTGCTACCCAAGGTAATCAGAGATATTGCCATAGAGGACCAAGAGTACTACCCATGTTGATCATGGGAGCTACCCAAGTCAATCACAGGTACTACTCAAAATGATTACTGGTATTACGGGTGGCTACCTAAATTGACCACGAGTGCTACCCAAAATAATCACAGGTACTATCTAAGTTGGCCACGGGTGTTACCCAAGGTAATCATGGGTGGCTACTCAAGCTGGCCACGGGTCCTACCAAAGATAATCACAGGTAGTACTCACGTTGACCACCGGAGCTACCCAAGGCAATCAGGTAAGGCTACTCACGTTGATCACAGGGTTTAACCAAGGCAATCACAGGCACTACCAAAGTTCACCACCGGTCCTACCTAAAGTAATCACAGGTACTACCCATATTAACCACTGTTAAGATAATTAAAGGTCCTAAGTTGACCACAGGGTCTACTCAAGGTAATCACAGGTGACTTCCCAAGTCCTGTCCACCACAGATCCTATCCTACCCAAAAAAATCACAAGTACTATCTAAGTTGACCATGGCTGCTACCAAAGACAATCCCACACATTGACCACGCGTCCAACTCAAGGTAGTAACGAGTGGGCTAGCCATGTTAACCACGTTTTATAATCGAGGTAATTACGGGTGGCTACTCAAGTTGACCATGGGTGCTACCCAAGGATCACAGGTACTACCCAAGTTGACATGGGTTCTACGCAAAATAATCACAGATACTACCCAAGTTAATCACGGGTGGTACCAAGGTAATAACTGATACACCTTGGTATCAGTTATTACCAAGGTGTATCACTGGTAATAACTGATACACCTTTATAATTATCAAAGGTTTATCAGTTAGTTCGACGACAGCACACCAACACAATCAGGCAGAGCGTTGTACAGCACATTGACAGATGTATTTGTGCCTAGAGACGAGTGGGCAAAGTGAGGGCTGAACAACGCCTAAACTCTGGATGAGTGGCGGGGAATATGAAAGTTCAGGGGAGCAAGCAAGGCGCTGTAATCAACCTTTCCACTAATAAGCTTCTTCTGAAAAATCAACAGTCCTGAGTGTCGAAACTCACTTACCCACTCACTTAACCCACCCGACCACTCCTACACGTGCAGTAGTACTTACTCACCCGCCCACCCCTAAACATGCAGCAGTACTTACCCACCCACCCACGCCTACACGTGCAGCAGTACTAACTCACCCGCCCACACTCGTGCAGTGATACGAGTGTGATACGAGAAATAGTTTATTTTTAACTTTTTCCATGTTTAAACTGAGTTTTTACAAAAAATGTGCTAAATCTGGAGCAAAGTAATCCCGGTTTACGGTACTTTTATCCCACATTGTACTCAGCTTGTATATTTTTTCTTTTTTAAACGAGTATAAACGATAGATGGGTATAACCCACCCGCCCACCTATACACGTACAGTGGTAGTGACCCATCTGCCCACTATAAACGTACAGTGGTAGTGACCCACCCACCCACCCATACACGTACAGTGGTAGTGTATTTACTGTGTGTGTGTGTGTGTGTGTGTGTGTGTGTGTGTGTGTGTGTGTGTGTGTGTGTGTGTGTGTGTGTGTGTGTGTGTGTGTGTGTGTGTGTGTGTGTGTGTGTGTGTGTGTGTGTGTGTGTGTTGTGTGTGTGTTTGTGTGTGTGTGTGTGTGTGTGTGTGTGTGTGTGTGTGTGTGTGTGTGTGTGTGTGTGTGTGTGTGTGTGTGTGTGTGTGTGTGTGTGCGTGCGTGCGTGCGTGCGTGCGTGCGTGCGTGCGTGCGTGCGTGCGTGCGTGCGTGCGTGCGTGCGTGCGTGCGTGCGTGCGTGCGTGCGTGCGTGCGTGTACCTTTAACCAGGTCGTGTAGATAAACTAAATAAACCTTACCTAAATAAACATATGTTCATTTCTGGTTGTTTGCCATCATGTCCGTGTGTAGAATAGGTTGTTGGAACATCCAATTGGTGATGACTAATTGTTGGCCGTTACGTTTATGTGTAATATTTTTTTTTATATGGTACATACTATATAAAATGTGCAACCCACCCAGGTACTATCAAAACATTCCTGGGTCCATCGAGCGTGGATGCAAAAGTACCACCCACCCATACACGTACTGTGGTACTGACCCACCCGCCCGCCCATGCACGTACTGTGGTACTGACCCACCCGCCCACCCATACACGTACAGTGGTATTGACCCACTCGCCCACCCATACACGTACTGTGGTACTAACCCACTCGCCCAGACATACACGTACAGAGGTATTAGTACCACCAAATTACCAAATTATCAAATTTGGTCACGTTTTGAATGTATGTAACTGTTCTTAAAAGATCTATTACTTAAATGTAATAGTGACTTAATAAAATTGCGACATACTCAGCTAACTCATGTATCTGTATATTATAATACTCTGGCAAGTGTAATTATTTATTACTCGTATCAATAAATTGTTTAAGCATTTTTTATATTTACTAGAAATAACATTAATCTATTTCTAGATATGTTTTAACATCAGCTTTAATCCATGCAATATAATCATTTCTTATAAACGACAAATACATTCATAGGTAACGAAGTGTTTAGCGCTTATGTACTGTGGTGCCACAATGGATGAGTCCAAACTGCTCAGACAGGTAAGGACAAACTACTGTACTCATATAAAAAACTGAGACCAAAGTATTGTGTGAATTGCTGAGGTCAAACTCGTAGACTACGTGAGCCTAAACTACCCCTGACATACATGTTTATGAGGCCAAACTACTGTCAGGTAGGTGAGCCCAATCTGCTTTGAACGTCTAAAATTATATGTTCGAAATTGATATATGCTCGCAGCAGTTTCTCTGTTGGTTTCTCTGTTTTAATTGTTGGTTATTTTTAACAGTCGTGTTTAAAAAAAAGGTTATATTTAGTAATTTATGTAGGCCTAATCGAATCATATTAAATTAATCACTCCTAAAAATACTGTGAAATATTTATCAGTAAAACTACAATTTTTTAAAAGTAATTGTGTAAGAACTGTTGTCGAAATAAAATAATTGCTTTTCTCATGGCAATAGGAAAATTGAGCAAGATTATAATATATTATTTTAATTATAATTGATATCATTCATACGGTTCGCTTCGGTTTTCGTCTCTGTCCGCGAAAATCTTTGTTGTAACAAAATGTTCGCTTTTTGAAACCAAATTGTCCCAGTAGTGTCACTTTCCGTATTGTAGTAATTCATTCAGCGTACTTCAGAAGCAAATAAAAAAAGTGGCCACATTTCAATTATTTTTTAATGTTTGGAAATTAGTGTGTTATGTTGTAACTGCCATAAAACTATGATAGTTTATGTGAAATCATTTTTTATTTTATTAAAAATAATTAATAAACCATACAAAACTATAAAACGTAAAATAAATAGACAGTTGGTATTTTTTACCATTACTTTTTAACGTGATTTATTAGTTTTCAGTAAAGCGTATCCTTTAATGCTTTAAGCGTATGTTGAGAATTGTTGTGGCGTTCATTTAATATTATTTTGTTTTAATCTTCAACTGAACATAAAAAGATACGAAATAGAAATTTATTTGCAAATTAATGCCTTTTATTAAATATTTAACCACATAAAAACCAATATTTAGATCACAATCCAAGAGCTTTAAGAAATATTTACAAAAACCATTCTTTGTAACGTAATTTACTTAGTTTTTAGTAAAGCGTATCTTTCTGTTTATAAATCAAACTCTTCAATTGTAGAATATAAGTATGGTAAGCCTATGCCTAACTATGTTAAATTTTAACCGTTTTGAGAATAACAAGATTTGAACAAGAATTATGATTTTGGAAAACGTTTCAAGTAGAAATTCAATATTTTAGTAGAGCCCCTATTTGATCAGTGAATAAATTGATTTCGCTGTAAAAAGTCTACTTTTCTAAACAAATATTACTATTTTTTATAAAAAAATGACATAAAAAAAATGTTAAGAAATAAAATACAGCAGCAAAACCGGTACTGACTGGAAAATTGACAATTGTTGAAAAGAATTGGCCTTTCGGCTCAACATACATTCAGCACAGGGAAGGTCGGGTGTAGCCACCTGAGGAGACGGCAGACGGGAGGAAGGGGTAATTGGGGTTTCCGGTTGAAAATACTACGAAAACCTACTATACAGGAAATGATTCTTGGGACTATATTGCACTTCGTCCGGCGGATTAAACTGGACGTAGTTCCAACTTCTATCACCAGTGTCGCATGACTTCTATATTTTCTTTCCCTTTAGAGCCCTCTTAATACGGACGAGCCATGCGTCATCTCGCCGCGCGAGGTGAGAGAAACACCTTCCGCGTACAGATCACAGGTGTCTCGTGGTTGAATAATCGGTTCTACGAACTGAAAACGTTTCACGACAAACACAAGCGATTTAAGTTCAGTAATTTTGCGATTACAATTGTGTTGTATCGCTAATATGACTACTTAATCAAATGGTTGTGTTCCAAATGTAATTAACAAAATTGGGCTCTGAGAATATTAGTGGGTGCAAGCACAAGGTGAGTTAACGAGAGGTTTGAGATGTTGAGTGGCAAAATGCAACCCCTTACTAGTAGGTGTATGAGCGAGTAGGTGTAGGGTCATTACTAAGTACGTGTAGGGATGGGTGGGAGCCACGAGAATCTCTCCGGATTGAGGAAAGTAAACGTGATTTGCTGAAATTTTACTCCTAAAGATTCTAAAAGTATATTTGCGGAATTTCAGTCCGAGTCTACCTGTTTCGAACCCCTAACCCTCGTCAAAACTGCGGGACGGAATTTCAGTCCGAGGGAATCCCTCGGTTTGAAATTCCGTCCTCTGCGAAGGAGGTAGAATATTTTCTCCGACAGTTTTACAACTCGGGACTGAAATTCCGGATTCCCTA
>JAQJVL010008044.1:0-21343 GCA_035578905.1 Stictocephala bisonia
GGGGGGGGGAATTTGTCGTAGCAATTAACATTGGATTTGGAGCTAGATGAACAGGAACATGAAGAAAAATTCAACTATCACAGCCAGTGGAGTGCGAATAAATTCATGTAAATAGTCTTTTAAATTGATATTTTTTGTGATTTTTATAAATAAAAGTGGGTGAGCTTTATTTTGTTTAGTGTTTCTGCAAGTTTTACCTTTTGAATTGGTTTGTACAGAATGTAAATAAAAACCCCTTAAGGATTTTAAGGACTGATAGTACACATCGTTTAAAGGTATGTCCAAAAATTTATCGTTTAGCCGCTAGCAACCATTTTGTTTTTTCCATTTTAAATTTTTAGTTCAATAATGGATTGTTGTGTTTAGTTTATATTCGGCTTGAATATACTTGACACAAATATCTAACTAAATTAAAAAAATATTTTTTTCCAATAGTTTTTTTCAAAATGGCAACAACTATTTTTTTTAAATCGGTTAGAAAACTAGAGTTAGGTACATTTTTGTGTATGCTTGTTTAGGGTAGTATAAACAAAAACTCATAACGATCAAAACTAGCCCTAGTTAATTCTTCTCTCCTAGGGATCTTTAGTCGAACTCTGGGTCCAATTCAAACTTTGCGCCACGTCTTTTCAATTTCTACGTTGTTTGAGTGTTCCGGTAGTAATGAATTCCAAATTGCGGTTTCCCCTTCAATTTGTCAAATAAAATCTTCGATGTTTAATTCATCAAAAATCTTAATAATGTTTTCTTTTTCAACACAATTAATAGAATATAGAAAACGCCACCAGCTCAAAGCACACACAAATCGTAACTGCGGCAAGGGCAGTGAGTGAGGAGGGAGGGGGCACGCTGTGGCCTGAGTGTGTGGCTTCGCATAATAAGCTCCATATGATAACATGGTCCGCTGACAGTGCGACAGTCGCGCGGGCTAGCCACCGGTAGCGAGGGTGCGCGTCTGGAGTGGCCTGTCTAAGCGACAGTCGCCTGCCTGACCACAGCCGTGGCGTCGCATAATAAGCCCCATATGATAACATGGCCCGCTAAAAGTGGCCTGCCTGTGCGTCTGAGGCAGTCGCAGACCCGAGCCACTCGAGTGGCCGCGCATAATAGGGCTCTTAGGTCTACAATTCTGTTGAAGTAGCGTGTTGTGCACCAAGTCGGGGCCAGCATGAGTGTGATGAAGGCTTTGCTGAGGTAGTCCACAGACGGTGGCAGTGACCTGGTGAGAGAGTCGTGCTGATGTCGTTCCCTCCACGTCAGCACATTCCAGCACTCAGAACGACAACCTGACCACGGCCTGGCTACCTCAGCACTCAGTAAGGCCTTCGCTATTTATTGTTCCTGAGGATTCTTGTTACAAAAACCGAGGATGATGCAAAATTACCCTTATGCCTACGTGAAAAACTGCAATGAACTCTGAGCAGCTCAATGCACTGGTAAAAATACAGTGTTAGTTGAATCTGATACATTGGTACAGAACATTGATAGCGGTAGACTCGGCCGTGCACTACTAACCTAAACCAGTGATTGGAGTCCGATGTGTCATTCCTGCATCCAGTGACCTAATTTGAGCGAATTTTCGTAAGACGTCCTTAAACTGGGAATTTCTCCGACGCGGAGAGCGGAGTCCGCGAGCCTCTCCTCAGCATGTGATGAAATGGGGCTGATTTTCTAGACAGCGGAAAAGAATAAAGATACGCGCTGAACGGCAGCCAAGTTTTTTCCGCTCCGGGAGCAGAGGAGTCCGCTCTCCGCCGCGGAATAGTGGTGTCTGGTATCGCAGTTACTCAAGCCTAGCAACAATTCTGTTTCTCAATTAAATATTAATTAATTGTGTAGAAAATGAGTTTGTGTAAGTTCAATCGTTCTGATGACGAGAAACTCTTCAAAGGCAACCCGCAATATGGAGTGTGGTAGATAAGTTGTACAAGAGTTGCAGCCAATCGTTCTGATGACGAGAAACTCTTCAAAGGCAACCCGCAATATGGAGTGTGGTAGATAAGTTGTACAAGAGTTGCAGCCAATCGTTCTGATGACGAGAAACTCTTCAAAGGCAACCCGCAATATGGAGTGTGGTAGATAAGTTGTACAAGAGTTGCAGCCAATCGTTCAGATGACGAGAAACTCTTCAAAGGCAACCCGCAATATGGAGTGTGGTAGAGAAGTTGTACAAGAGTTGCAGCCAATCGTTCTGATGACGAGAAACTCTTCAAAGGCAACCCGCAATATGGAGTGTGGTAGAGAAGTTGTACAAGAGTTGCAGCGAATCGTTCTGATGACGAGAAACTCTTCAAAGGCAACCCGCAATATGGAGTGTGGTAGAGAAGTTGTACAAGAGTTGCAGCGAATCGTTCTGATGACGAGAAACTCTTCAATGGCAACTCGCGATATGGAGTGTGGTAGAGAAGTTGTACAAGAGTTGCAGCTGCAGCAGTATGATTACAAAATTCAGTCATCGAAAAAGGCTGAGCCTTTTAAAAATGTCTTACACAGTAACTCATTTTCTCGCCATTTAAACATGTCGTTGGTAGCATTCTGCACACATGAACTATGGAACAATATGATGTATTATTATTTTTCTTCTTCTTTGATTTCGTCATCTTCATCATATGTTAACATAGCAAAATACTTACTACCACTCAAAGCTGACAGAGCTAAAGGAGCTTGGTTTCTCCGCAGTCGGCGTCTTGGAAATCAGAATTCCGCTGAGCGGAAACTACGAGCGGAGAAATCGTCGCTGCGCTCTCCGCAGTGAAAAAATTCCGCGTCTAGAAAAATCCAGCTTTAAAATGATACTCTTCCTCGCCCCTCGCCTACCACCGCTTCCAGAACCAGAGTTAAATACTTTGTTTTTGAAAAAAAAATGTAACCTAATATCCAATTTATAACAGCTGATTTTATGTATAACTTGCTAATGTAGCCTACTTAATTATTTTTAATTTTAAAAGTTTAGCCTACCACAATTATTTTATTCAATTTGTTTTCATTTAACAGCTGTTAATCAACTAAATCAATCAACTAAAATAGCTCCATAAGAATCCCATAGGAATTTTGGAGTCCAGTGGGACTGTCCTGGAGTCCTGATGTCGAAGAGGAAAATCCTTTCTTAGTGAGCAAAGATAAACCATATGTACAAAATATCAAGTCTATTGGACGTACAGTTTTGGAGAAATAGGGATGAGTGATTTTGGCTTTTATCGGTCATAAAAATGGTTTCATAAAATAGGTTTACTGAAACTGGTAAGAATATTTGTCTAAATAGGAAACATTTTACTGCAAATTTCTGTTTTGCTTTAAAAAAATCCGTTTATAAAGATGGTGATAATTAAAAAAATATCATTGCTAAATATAAAAAATAAAATTCTCTAACTTCAAACAGAAATTCGCCATTTTCAAACAGATTTTTTGAAGGAGACAAAAATTTGCAGTGGAATATATACTACTGTATTTAGATAAATATTCTTATTGAGTTTCAGTATTTTTATCTTAAACCATTGCTAAGAAATTTACAGTTTTATACAAATACCATATAGATACCCAATAGGATACATGTCAAGTCTATTGTAGTATTTATTAGTATTGACCTGCTGAACAAAGTGGCAAAACTTGTTCAAATGGTTGCGGGACACCCTCTTGGCCCTATATCTTGTTCATTTTGTAGTTTGAAAAAAATCTTTACTCTTATTGTCTTTCAACAAATGAGATGTTACATAACAATATTAATTTCACGATTAGTTTATGTGTAAACGTTTTAACAAGTTACATTATCTATAGAAGAAGTGTTGCGATCATTTTCATAAAGTTTTTTAGGTATTAAAACCAGGAATGCAATGTAGTGTATCATAAATGAACGTCACACAACACAAACCTATATTGTATTGTATTTCTACAAACACGTAATATTCCGATTAAGAAAATATTTGTTATTATTTAGTATCACTAAATGTATTGGGAATAGCGTATGTATAAAAAAGTACGCACGAATTAAAACCAACTGATTTTTAAATATGCTATAGTCAGTTTTCTGACTTACGTTTTACTGAAGGTCTACAGTAGAACGTCCGTACAATCTCGGTTGTAAACAATATTGAACAGTCAGTAGACGCCATCTTGTTGACGAGGTGGTTCTTGCTGTTTCCCTACCAGAAATCGCAACTTGATTTCCCGCGTAGTTTGCCGTTCCAAGTTCAATAAAACATATTCATGTTTAATAAACAAATCTCCCTCTTTTGTCATTTTTCTGATTTATTAGCCTTTATGTTTTCATTTTGAAATCTCATCATGATTTGTGTGAAAACGAAAAATTTCTTTTCTGGATTATTGTGCGACAAACAGGGAAGACCTTCATACACCAAATGTTCCAACCGTGTCTTTAGTGGTAAGGAAAGTCAGAAATCCGCAACACGATTCAAAGCAGCATGTAGCCTACGCCGCATAATTGCGTCAATTATTACATTGTAAGATATTCGGATCTTATACCATAATAAAATAACAAAATAAATGGTTCCAAAAAATTAGTACAAACGTGCCCCCACATTAAACACTAAAAAATTAAAACTGAAAATTACCAGTTTTATTTCTAAATATATTTTTCTCCATAACTAAAAAATTAGTTAAGTTAGAGAGACATGCAATTTTAACTAAAATATTTTAAATTGTAATTCACATCTGTCCAGAAAGGTTAATCAAAATTATTAGAGCCGTTTTTGATAAAATAATATTTTCTATATTTTTTGCCCATAAAAATAAAAAAAAAAACTAAAATATAAAAAAATTAAAACATGGTCTTGAGATATTGGCTAAATACACATACATACCAAATTTCATAAAATCTATTTATCCGTTTGGTCTCCAGAAAAGTGCACATATGGACAGACACAAACATTTTTTTTTTTCGAATAAAATATGCTACTTTTGGGTTTAGGGGACACTAAAATAGATTTTTAGACCAACTTGTAAAAAGCATTTTTTTACGATCACAACACTTTCTCTATGCTAACGCATATGGGAGAAAGTAAAAAGAGGATATGTTTTAAAAAAAATAAAAATTCAAACTTTCCAAACAAATTGTCGGAACAAAAAAGTTTACTTATTTTAAATTGCACTTAAACTGTATTAACATGCTTGTATTATCAGATCTCCTGTTTCTCTTTCAAGCTTTGAGATGACAGTTTCTTTTTTTAGACTGTTCGGGAGCGGATTAAACAGTTTTAAGCCACTGTAGACCAACTGCCTATAGAAAAGTGGTTCTGTGTGTTCATTACATATTTACTAAGAAAATAGGGACATTCCTTGCGAATAAAATACAACCGAGCCCATAATATAGATGGAGGAACGTTAGTAATTGGTTTTCTCCAAACAATGGCTTACAAGAAGGTCTTTAGACCTACCTCTGTTTATACTGTATAGGCTATTACTCGAACCGCCTTTGTTGAAGTTTAAATACCAGTTTAGTCCCGTGCGATGCATTGCCCCGAATCTCCACTGCGTAGTTTAAATATGGGTTCATAAGCCCATAACTGAAAGTGCAAGGGGAATGTACGTTTGTGTGTTGTTGATTTGAACTTTATTTATTTACAGACAGCCGGTTTTGATTAAACCACTGAAGAAGAACATTTATCGTCTCAAAAGATATCATTTCTCGTTCGTGGTGGTTGTCAGAGTTTATTGAAACGGAAGCGTCATCAGCAAACATTCGACACACACTTTTGCACAATCGTCAGGGATTGTGGAAGGTAAATCGTTTATGTACAACAGAAATAAAATAGGCCCCAACACCAATCTCTGAAAATTATCAATAAAAGGTATTCTAACAGATTGTGTACTATTACAACATTTTTTAAATAACATTTTTGAAGAATTGAAAAAAATGACGAACAGTAATCGTTGATGAAAGCTACAACATTGAGGAGAGCAGAACCTGTTGGTCGATGGCACAATGGGGGAGACACCTGCCCGCCTCCGCCCCCAGGCAGTATCGAGTGACGCCCCTGCAGGCCATGCGGGCCGCCCTTTGTCATCTTTACGTCTGTGTTTCTCGTCTGTAGAGTGTAGAGCAGTGGCTCTACAGTATGTAACCACTAAGGATGTCCAGACAACATTTTTTAATGTATTCCGTGTTTTACACAATTGATAGTGATTAAGCGTTTAGGCTTTAATTTTTGATACTGTATTTTACTACTTCTTTTTGTATAAGGAGAAAAGAAGCATTTTTAGATATCATTGGGTAAAAAAATTCTGTCAACATTACAGTATCTTACATTTAACTGTGTGTCATTTTAGATCTAAACTAATTAAAAAAAGCATAAATATTTCAATTATTAGTGAGTCTACACTAATATTATTATTCATAATGATAATAGGGGAATCCTCAGGGATCGGTGTTGGGGCCCATTTTAGTTATGTTTTTTATAAAAGATTATGATAATAGAAAAATGGGTGAATATGAGGGGTGAATGAGTGTTGATGAACAGGTGTAATAATTGTTACTAACTAAAATCGAATGTTCCTATAAATAACCATTTATTAATAGCCCCGTAGCCAGGTAAATTAAGGGATCTAAAGCTCTTCGTGTAATTAGAACCACATGGTATTGGTGTGATTTTCAGCTAGTTGAAAAGCCTTATACTCAGTACTCTTTTCTACACAACATTCGGACACTGACTACCATCCAACGTGGACACCCCAGACGTCTCTAGTAGTGTCCACGCCGATAGCAACCATTTAGCGGACGCCATGTCAGTATTAAGAGAACCTATCGTCTTCAATCTCCACAACACGTTGACCCTACCTAAGTAGCTAGGTTACAGCACTGTGCCGACAAATGAAATGCGCTAACAAAATACGTTTTGTCACTACTTTTTAGTTTCTTGCTGTTTTATACTAATATAGTTTGGTGTATTGTACGTTCATGAGTGAACGACTAACAACTGTGTTTCTTGACTGACAGTTATCTACGAAGTCAATTGACACCGTCAATTGACTCTTGTAGCCCGCCCAGGCATGTCAATATGTTTGACTCTGTCTCTTAGTACGAGAGCCGATTTTCAACACCTCATAACATTTTTTCATTATCAGATCAAATAAGTGTCAATGAGCGAGTGTTAAGTGTTGGTGGGGGTGAGGGGGTAATCACCGGTATCGACGTGTTGCGCTCCAATGGGATCGCTCGGTGCGCGCCGACAGCCAATCGCCGCGCGCTCGGGGCGGGGACTCGGCGTCGGCGCAAATTGATACATTGCTCAACGGGAATAGATTGCTGTACAGACGACAAGATTAAAAATAGCATGACTTATTCATTCATTATTATTTGGAAACAAGTACAGTGTCAAGGAGCAACTATCTTCGTACTATTGAACTCTCAGAATTCACCCTACTCAAATTACGAACTTGGACCGTGACTTAATGGGGTTATTTCAATGGGTCAAAATAAAATTTCTAGATGTGGAACTTTACTTCTAAAGGTAAAATCTTGTACATGATCATGGTTAAAATAACCTACTTTTTGACGCTATTAGCGACATTTCATCTTTTCAGGGGGTCGGTCCGTGAAGAGTTGAACGGAAATGTTCAAGGTAAGCCTAGGTCGAGTTTGGTATCAAATGAAAGGTCCATTCAAGAGAAATTAATTGCCGCAAACCGGACTTCGAAAGTTTATTCTTTCCAGAGTAGCGGTCATTTGAATTTCCAAGTAAGTAATTTGATCAATATTATTTCTCCGCGATTTCACGGTTTCAAGTAAATTATTCTGATAAAACAATAAATTTTATAGAACACAATTATTCCAAAAAATTAAATTACTGTATCAAATTATTTATGGAAAAGAAGTAGCTTAACCATATCTTTTAGATGAGATGCTGAAACTGCGCTCGGAATACTAGATGGCAATGTACGAGTCTGTGATGAATTTGTTTGTCATGAAATTCAAATGACCGCTACTATGCAAAGGATAAACCTTTTAAAGTCCGGTTTGGGGCGATTAATTTCTCTTGAATAGACCTTTCATTTGATAACAAACTCGACCTAGGCTTACATTGAAGATGTTCGTTCAACTCCTCACGGACCGACACCCTGAAAATATAAACTATCGCTAATGGCGCCAAAAAGTAGGTTATTTGTAACCATGATGATGTAAAAGATTCCACTTTAACAAATAATGTGATAAAAAAGTTGTGAACGATGTTCCATTTTCTTTTCTTATTCCAGTTTGTACAGTAGGCTATACCAAATATTTATTTTACATGATCTTTTCAATTGTCTACGTACGCTTAGTAGCCTACCCATCTACCCCTACGTAAGTACAAGTGCTACGAGCAAACAGTCTGACCAATGAATGTTGGACCTTTGTGATAAGCATGTGCACAGATAAAAAGACACAGAGGTCGTTTTATGGCCGCAGCGAACGCCTAGATAGCAGTTATAAGTAGGTTGCAATACATCTAAAGTAATAGTTACTACTTTAATTCTTGAAGGACTGACAAGTTGCTGGTCCTGTCATCGCAGGGGTACTAGTAACCACAGTGGTAGTAACTCGTGTGAGCACGTGCGAGGTTGCGTGCTGTGACAGGGGTACTAGTAACCACGTAGTGCACAGTGGTAGTAGCTCGTGTGAGCTCGTGCGAGGTTGCGTGCTCGTTATGAGCTGTCAGCTGGTACTAGTAACGACAGTGGTAGTAGCTCGTGTGAGCACGTGCGAGGTTGCGTGCTCGTTATGAGCTGTCAGCTGGTACTAGTAACGACAGTGGTAGTAACTCGTGTGAGCACGTGCGAGGTTGCGTGCTCGTTATGAGCTGTCAGCTGGTACTAGTAACGACAGTGGTAGTAGCTCGTGTGAGCACGTGCGAGGTTGCGTGCTCGTTATGAGCTGTCAGCTGGTACTAGTAACGACAGTGGTAGTAACTCGTGTGAGCACGTGCGAGGTTGCGTGCTGTGACAGGGGTACTAGTAACCACAGTGGTAGTAACTCGTGTGAGCACGTGCGAGGTTGCGTGCTCGTTATGAGCTGTCAGCTGGTACTAGTAACGACAGTGGTAGTAGCTCGTGTGAGCACGTGCGAGGTTGCGTGCTCGTTATGAGCTGTCAGCTGGTACTAGTAACGACAGTGGTAGTAACTCGTGTGAGCACGTGCGAGGTTGCGTGCTGTGACAGGGGTACTAGTAACCACGTAGTGCACAATGGTAGTAGCTCGTGTGAGCACGTGCAAGGTTGCGTGCTGTGACAGGGGTACTAGTAACCACGTTGTGCACAGTGGTAGTAGCTCGTGTGAGCTCGTGCGAGGTTGCGTGCTCGTTATGAGCTGTCAGCTGGTACACAGTGGTAGTAGCTCGTGTGAGCACGTGCGAGGTTGCGTGCAGTGACAGGGGTACTAGTAACCACGTAGTGCACAGTGGTAGTAGCTCGTGCGAGGTTGCGTGCTCGTTATGAGCTGTCAGCTGGTACACAGTGGTAGTAGCTCGTGTGAGCACGTGCGAGGTTGCGTGCTGTGACAGGGGTACTAGTAACCACGTAGTGCACAGTGGTAGTAGCTCGTGCGAGGTTGCGTGCTCGTTATGAGCTGTCAGCTGGTACACAGTGGTAGTAGCTCGTGTGAGCACGTGCGAGGTTGCGTGATGTGACAGGGGTACTAGTAACCACGTAGTGCACAGTGGTAGTAGCTCGTGTGAGCTCGTGCGAGGTTGCGTGCTCGTTATGAGCTGTCAGCTGGTTTGTAACTAATGATTGCTTATGATTCAGACCGCTACCTTCAAGCAATTAATTATCTGTTCTACGAAGAAGAAGGCTATTACTGTTAATGAGAAATCTATAGCTGGTCTCAGAAAACGTTATTATTAATTTAGATGTTCAAAGTAATTTCACTGGTAATAGCTCTCAAATTAGATAAGACGGTAGTTTTGTCACAATATTTGTGAAACAAACTTTAAAATTCGCAATAAGTAACAGAGTGCATTTATATTTTGAAGGCGTTTATTTAATCCAGTCATACTGTATCTTAACTTTTAAACTATGGGACTTTTTGTATATCTTCTGAAGATTGTTGCAACCCTAAAACAGAACAAGAATATTGATCAAATTGATATCACTTTTCTAGGATTAATGGTTCCTAACATCGACGTGAAACTCCTTACCTTCACCCTTACACCCTTGCCTATCTCATGCCATGTTTAAGATAAGTAAAGCTAAATATCGGACTTTAAGTTATTTAAGTAGGACTTAGATGGTCCTTTTAGTCATGGTTCACAAGTTGATGGCCCTTATTTATTCATGGCCAGCACGAGTCATTTGTGAAGGACATTGATGGCCCTTAATTAGTTATGACCCACGCAAGTCACTTATGAAGGACAATGATGGTCTTTATTTAGTTATGGCCTTAAAGAGTCGCTTATGAAGGATAATGATGGTCCTTATTTAGTTATGACTCACGCGAGTCACTTATGAAGGACATTGATGGTCCTTATTTAGTCATGGCACACGAGTCACTTATGAAGGACGTTGATGGTCTTTTCTAAGTCATAGCCCACACGAGTCACTTATGAAGGACGTTGATGGTCTTTTCTAAGTCATAGCCCACACGAGTCACTTGTGAAGGACGTTGATGGCCCTTATTTAGTCATGGCACACGAGTCACTTATGAAGGACGTTGATGGTCTTTTCTAAGTCATAGCCCACACGAGTCACTTATGAAGGACGTTGATGGTCTTTTCTAAGTCATAGCCCACACGAGTCACTTGTGAAGGACGTTGATGGCCCTTATTTAGTTATGGCACACGAGTCACTTGTGAAGGACATTGATGGTCCTTATTTAGTCATGGCACACGAGTCACTTATGAAGGACGTTGATGGTCTTTTCTAAGTCATAGCCCACACGAGTCACTTGTGAAGGACGTTGATGGCCCTTATTTAGTTATGGCACACGAGTCACTTATGAAGGACGTTGATGGTCTTTTCTAAGTCATAGCCCACACGAGTCACTTATGAAGGACGTTGATGGTCTTTTCTAAGTCATAGCCCACACGAGTCACTTATGAAGGACAATGATGGTCTTTATTTAGTTATGGCCCTAAGAGTCACTTATGAAGGACATTGATGGTCTTTATTTAGTCATGGCCAAACAAATCACTTATGAAAGACGTTGATGCTCTTTACTAAGTCATAGCACACACGAGTCACTTATGAAGGACGTTGATGGTTCTTATTTAGTCATGGCCCACACGAGTCACTTATGAAGGACGTTGATGGTTCTTATTTAGTCATGGCCCACACGAGTCACTTATGAAGGACGTTGATGGTCTTTTCTAAGTCATAGCCCACACGAGTCACTTGTGAAGGACGTTGATGGCCCTTATTTAGTTATGACCCACGCAAGTCACTTATGAAGGACAATGATGGTCTTTATTTAGTTATGGCCTTAAAGAGTCGCTTATGAAGGATAATGATGGTCCTTATTTAGTTATGACTCACGCGAGTCACTTATGAAGGACAATGATGGACTTTATTTAGTTATGACCCATACGAGTCACTTATGAAGGACAATGATGGTCCGTATTTAGTCATGGCCAAACAAATCACTTATGAAGGACGTTGATGCTCTTTACTAAGTCATAGCCCACACGAGTCACTTGTGAAGGACATTGATGGTCCTTATTTAGTCATGGCACACGAGTCACTTATGAAGGACGATGATGGTCCTTATTTAGTCATAACCCACACGAGTCACTTTTGAAGGGCGTTGATGGTCCTTATTTAGTCATAAACCCACACGAGTCACTTGTGAAGGGCGTTGATGGTCCTTATTTAGTCATTTCCCACTTGAGTCACTTGTGAAGGACGTTGATGGTCCTTATTTAGTCATTTCCCACACGAGTCACTTGATGGGCGTGGACGGTTTGGATATACGTATGTATGTACGTTTTCGTGTGAGTGAGTTTGTTTATTCTACACGACTAATGGTGGAAGGCTGCGTGTTTAATGTATCGTAAGCCGTTTGCGGTGCTTATTGATGTATCTTGAGAATAATGCGGATTGAGGTCGAAATTCAGTTGCAAATACACCTTAACTATAAAACGATCCATTAAAATTCAGAAACGGTCTGACAAATGTTCGTTGAAGAAAACTAATGGACAAATTGTCTCTACAAATTAAAGGCGTAAAGCCGAAATAGCCTATGTAAAATTGAATATCGTCCAGTTTGTTGTCGTTACTAAAAGTAAAACAACTTGTTCAATGAACAGTGAGCAGACACAATCAATCAGAGGAGGATGAAAGCTACCGGTGTGTGACCCCCCAAGGTGCTATGGGTCAGCTGTCGATCACAGGAACCACATTCCTTCAGCTAATCACCGCCACAGAGACCTTTCACCCCAATCAGTCACGTGCCCACTCCGTGCAATTGGGTCACATTCGACTATAGCAGCAACCATATATACAGTGAGACCAGGCTTTTACCGGCGGGCTTCAGTCCAGCATGACGTTGAAGTGTCCAATATGGTCTGAGCTCGTTAGTTATATAGACTTGTTGTTGGGAATAAGAGATATTATTGTATTATTAAAGTTAGTGATTGTACAATATCTATCACTGTTCGCGAACTGTCACTTTCACTTCAGGCTGAAGACACACTTCCACTGGACTGACACTGGCTGACTTGGCCGAAGGGTGTCTTTATATCGTTATAAAAGCCACTGTCATCGAGAAGCTTCCGTAAATATGATCCATATATGTCTTGATTAGCATTCAGGGAGGTTCTAGAAATGACTGAAAATTATCGCACTTTTTTTACATTTCGTAACACTTCGAGAACCGGAAACAATTTGTAGACCATGTAGAGGGGCGAGGCGCCTTCGGTAATTGCCGTGCCCGCGCAATACTCTCTCGCCTGTGTGGTTCTCAAAATTCATGTGGAGAATTGTCTTATAGGCTGCAAAATGGGCGCTAAAAGTCGTGTGGTAAGATAGTTATATTGTCGTATAGGTTGAATAAAATGATGACAAAAATTGTGTGTGGTAGGATTTTTATATTGTGTTATATGCTAGAAAGAATGGATGTCGAAAATCTTGAGGACGTGTTACTATGCTGTCGTTTCGTTCTTAACGATATACATAGACAAGTTTATCTGTCAATGTTATTACACTTTTCCTCCTTCAGTGGCTCATATCTCTGTGTTCATTGTAACCAATTCGTGCGAGCTCGATGACTTTAGTGCGATGAGTGGGAGGACTCGGCTAAGATAGTTTCTAGACAGTCCGTTGTGTCGCCAGAGCATCTTAATAACGCTTCCCGAGAATCGTCAAAACTACCATCCTTCCCGCGTTGCGTATCGAAGACATGCCTCAACAGACCTGCCGTTGCGAGATGGAAGTGACGCCCCTTGGCTAGTGAAAAAGTGACGAAAGGGTGGGAGATGAGGAGGAACTTCCGGCAGCGGTTCTTAGCTGATGGTATTCCAGATGAGAGAGAGGCTTTCTGTCCGATTGTGAACTATCGAATACACCTGCACTAATCCAAATGTATGTACACTATGGAACAAACTAAATATTGTAATATTATGTTTCTTACTATTGTAAAATTATGATAATCTTAATATAAATAAATGGTTCCCCCAATTTACACTAACTTTCCTCCATATTAAACACTAAAAATTCAATACTTTGAAAATTACCAGTTTGATTCCCAAATATGTTTTTTTGTCATAACTAAAAAACTAGTCAAGTTAGAGACACGCGGTTTTTACTGAAGTATTTTAAATTGTAATTTTCATCTTTCCTGAAAATTTAAATAAATCATTGAATCCGTTTTTGAGAAAATCCCATTTTTGTATGTTTTTTGACCATACAAATAAAAAAAAAAACTAAAATTTCTAAAAAGTGTAAAAATGGTCTGGAGATATTGGCAAAATACACAGACATACCAAATTTCGTAAAAATTGATCCATCCGTTAAGTCTCCAGTGAACTGCACATACACACAGACAAACACACATAAGACGGACGCCAACATTTTTTTCGAAAAAAATCACTTTTTTTCGAATGAGGACCCTAAAATGGATTTTTAGACCAACTAGTTAAAAACATTTTTTTTTTTTTTTTACGATTACAATACGGTACTTTCTCTATGCTAACGCATATGGGAGAAAGTATAAAATCAAAAAGTTATGTCCTATTCACTCATCACGAAATCTCTAGAACTACTGAACAGATTTGATGAAATTTGGAGGGAAGTTAGGTTTGTATCTTAGAGACCCACTAAGAAAATATTTCTTGAAATGTAATTCCCAAGGGATAGAAACATTCCCTCGACGTCTCCTTTTTCTCATAAGAGTAACATCGGCTTTAATTTAATATTTTATTTCAAACAGCTGATGCAAAAACATGATACGAAACTTGGCTAATTTGATTTTCATTGTGGAATGTTTAAGGCCGTTTCTACTAACTTTGACATAATTGGACTACTTTGCATCCCCCAAAAGTAGGAGCGGAGATAAGGGTAAGTAAGTGTAGAGAACCGCCCCTTAGAAAAACAAGGGTTGTTGGCTATAAATATAATCGATTTAATATTTTTGAATCAAGTATTACTTCTCCTTATTTATTTTATTTAAGTCGATTCTTTTTAAACATACAAAATATTATATTACTACTGTATTATGTATTACTAGGGGTAACCCCTGTACGCTTCGCGTGCCAATCCTGTCACTCGCTACGCTCGTGAAGGAAGCTTGGACTCAGCCTTTTGCCCCTTTGTAGAACTCGGCCTACGGCTTTGCGGTGGAAAGTGCGGCCTCGCCAAGGCACTCTGCTACAATCCCATTTTTTTTGTCTCGGCAGGTCGCCTCGTGAGGGAGATCGGCCTACGGATTCTTAACCAATTTGACCATGCATTTTGGTTTTAGAGACAGTGGAGCTCATAAACATACTGTTTTGGAGTATATATTTTTTTTTATTTGGGGGGGGGGTAGAGTCCTTAAATATTTATCTTTCAAAATACAATGATATAATGTGATTTGGGATATAAATAGTCTACCTATAGTTTGACACACCACTAGGTGGTTTAAATTAATATTACCCTTTTTTTGTTTTCGGAGTTTTTGGGGGAGGGGGCATATGCCTCTTATTAATTGCCCTTTTTGAAATCTGATGGTATGTTTGGATTCAAGAGAAAAATAGCTTTAATTTAAAACCTCACTTGAGTATGTAACATCAGTATTAAACAATTTAACATTTTTTTAATTTCAGTTTTTGGGTACCCGATACCCCAAAATTTTCAGTTTTTAGGCTGAAATTCATGTATAAGTTGCACGTTTGTTACGCGTGTAGAACTGTGAAGGTTTGAAACTTTTAGTCGAGATTTTCCTCAAGTTATGTCAGAAATACTACTGTATTGTGATTTTCCCTTAAGATATACATTGGAACAATTTTTGGGGTAGAAAATAGCAGCCATTTCGGAACTATGAAGAATTTTTCAAAATCCTTTCTTATTGCACGCCTACAATATAGCATCAATAATGCTACAAAATTTCAGCCTCGGAGGTTTAGTGGTTTTTGAGAAGCAGTGATCATTGAGTCAGTGGTATTTGGCTTATATATATATTTAGTCGTTTTTGTTCAAAGCGTGATATATGAACTTTCGTTGCTCAACCCCTTAAATAATTAATTGAAAATCAGTCTGTAATAATATCGAGGTTTCGCCCCAAAAGATACAGAGGTGCTGCATGGCGTGGCTGTAATGCTCGCCGTGAATACGCAAGAATAGGGAACGGTTCGCGGACTGGAAGGAACAAAGGAATCGAAGTTACGTTGTTCAGTTATTAACGGTAGAAACAGATCAAAGTTTTAGAATTTAAGTGTATCTTGTTATGTTATTTAGTTAAAACATTATGTAATATCTGTAAGATCTTAGTAAATTAATTCGTCAGAAATGACTTCCGCACACGGCCACTTGGTTCCAGTACGCTAGGTCGAATTGACATCCCATCTTAACTTTCCTCTAATATTTGTAATGTATTAAATTACATAAATACCAATATGCATATAGTTTTTTTTAACACAATGCAAGCCGTGCTTAAAATGCTAATGCTACTAATCCAACTTACGGAATGCATCTAAATATTGTTTTTACTTTAGTGAAGCTAATTTTTTTTCAGTTTTTCTTTTGGTTGTAAAAATGAACTTATGATATACTTGGAGAGTGGTTGTTTTGGACCAAAAAAGTTAGTTTTTTTAATTTTTCAAAGAGTGGAACTTTAGAGGCCGGATTTGAGGCACTAATTTCTTATACCTTTCGTATGTTCTACACGACCATACTCTCTTTTTATTTATTTATTATTTTTTTTATGTGTTCTTAAGACGCCGATCGTCAAGATATGTGCGAATATGGATTTCAAATGAGTGTTGATGAGCAAATGTAGTTGTTACAAACTAAGGCCGACTGTCATTAATTAATAGCCCAATGACAAATGAACAGCCGGTGGTTATCAACTGATCCCTCTAAAAATTTGTTACGACTGATTGGGATCGAACTGACAACCTTTAGCTTATGAAGCTGAGATTTAACCAACTAAACTACCGACCAATTAGGTTTTTCAATTGAATCCTTGCGCGCCGCCCTCTGACATGACAGAAAACTGATACTTGCTTCAAAATGTAGATTTTTCAAAAGAGTAGTAATGATGTACTACCAAGAGTTTTTCTTTCTCTGTAATCGGTCAGGAAATATGAAGCCAGCGAGAGCCTTTATGTGCACCCTGTATAATTGGGTGTACATTTAATTGATTTTTTCGGTTCTAAGAACGTACTTTTACTCGCCTAACCAAACATAACCTATAGTAATCCAAATATACTCAACACAAATTGTTCAATACTTAACAAAAATATTATTCTTTTCTTAATCATTTATACAAGTAGTAGGCCTACGGTTTATTTTCCATTTAGCAGCACCAGTCGGTGACAAACCTTTCAAGCTAAGTTAAAAGAACACACCGCAGCCAGTGCCTCTGTACAAAGTTCATTCTTCGTAACGGTTGGACACTTGTCGTGTGTCGTCTCTCGTTCACGGTCGGTCTCCACTGTGTAAGTGATTGCTCGGACGGCGTTCGCGTTTGCGGCGTTTGTCGACTTCTCGCTCTTCTTCGGTCATTGTACAGGAGAAGTGGTCCTCATCATCTCATCTCATCTTTACCACCTCAAGGTAACACAAATATTATACACAAATATTTGGTTTGTGTTAAAATTACGCACCTAGCATTCGGGTTGCCTTCACGCTGTCCTTTAGGCAAAGATACGTGCAAATTCCTATTTGGCGCTATTCGCTGCGCAAATAGTTTTTTTTATATAATAAGAAACAACTGTTTATAGTTTTTAAATAATTAGAACTTGTAAAAAACGTTAAGTTTTAAGGAATTGTTGAAAATTAAGATACATTTTAAACCATTATAGATGATACTCCAAGAATTTCTAGTTTAGTTATTAATATAGAATGGTCAACACTATCAAATGCCTTTGATTTTCATCTTTATGGACAGAAACTATTATTGAGTATATAAACGAGACAGCTGCTGTTTTTACTGATTTACTATTACAAAATCCGTGTTCTATCAGGTTACCTGTTGTAAATAAGTCATAAATTGATAATGGGCAACGTTTTAATAATTTTTTTTATTTTGGAATTCCAGTGGATCATTGTGTTGTCTTAAGATGGTATTAAAGAGTCGTAGTTGTATTGCATTAGTTTTGTGGTTCAACGATTACCGGATTAACTTCGTGTCGTTGGACCCCCTCCCCCCTGGGAAGGGTGGACCGGTCGGCCAGCCCCCCCCCCCCCAACCGTTAATGTCAGGTAATCCCCGAGGATGTGACCTCGTTACTTTTAATTAGGTTTGTGAGCCAAATTAACACGTCTTCTCCACATTCATACGAGCCTCGCCATTTGATTTGTCGATCGCCAGCGTGTTTAGACTGTCGTCACAACTACAGACTGCCCGATGACGGCAGGGGTTGTCCAGTTGCACCGGTGGTCATTTGGAGCCCTGTGGAACAGTGTCCAGTTGCACCGGGCCAGAATCAGTTTAAATTGGCCTAATGTAAAGATTGTTTATATGCGTAACAAATGTATTTATTTGTTAGGAAATAAATTAATGTAGTAACATGCATAACGACATGTCTTATACATTATTAAAGAAAATAGAATAATTACTTTTTTTAGTGTCAATATAATATTAATATTGTACTGTGATTTCGAAAAAAAAATTTAAATCATTAATTTTCAATTACCTTCTATTAATGTACTGTAAATAGAACCTTCTATACTGTAAATGTATCGGTTTATATTATTTATATCTGTTATTATTTATTAAAACCATTATTTGAAACTACAATTTATATTGATTTTTAAATCACCTCTTCCTGTCTCTTTAGTATTGTCACTAGTTCTTTTTTTATGATGTTTTTGGTAAATACTATTGTTAAAGAATTAAACTTTGTCTAATATGTTAGAGTCAATTAAAGTGATAAGTATTATAGTAGATATTATTATGATAAACTAAAGAAATGATGGTGTAACTTTTAAAGGCCTAAGTTATCAACGTGTTTACCAGAGAAAATGAAAATCGACCTTAAATCTCTCTAATGAGAACTACACACGGCTAACCTTCGGTTTTGTAACCCTTTGCTTTGGTACTTTTGGTTTGGTAGTTATAAAAAACACTTGTCAATTATAAAAAACTATCTTTGTTTTAGGAATTTGCACTATTGCAGTATTGTGTTTAAATCTTCCCCACAATTATCTCTGAGTGAATGATACTTTGTTAACGTCAACCATCATGTACACCAATCATACATCAGTGTTTGTCATTGTTTCATTGAAGTGAACTTTTTGTTGAAATTTTCTGTCATTGCTAAAGAAAATGCCGGAATGAAAGTGTCGTCTTGGGGAGGCTAAGAGTTCTACCTGAAGAGACCCAGATATGACCGCCGGTGCGTCTACAGAATGTCCGATAACGGCGACTCGAGAGTAAAGGTGGCAAATAGTTTCAACATATCGAGATATCGCAAACCAAATATCGATTTAACGATAATATCGAAAGAAAAATATCGATATATCGGGTAACCGATATATCGAATCGTAAATGATTTATCTGTTAAAACTATACACTAACTCTTATATCATGACTAAAAATACATTTATGTTTTGCTGTCACTATTTATAATAGCACACATAATGTAAAAATTAAATAAATTTATCGACACGAAACAAGTTGTGGTCTATGGGGTCGAATGAAAAAAAAAATCAAAATAATCATACCTTTAATTAATTATTATGTAAATTATAAAAGAATAATGTAATAACGTTGTTATTTTTGTTTTCCACTTTTAAAAATGCCACTAGGCTTCTTATAAAGACTAAAATCAAACAAATTAACTTACTAAACTACATTTTATATATATTTCCGATGTATCGATATATCGTTGTCATCCTACTCGAGAGTGCACCGAGAGTGGTGTAGGTGTAGCGGCCGCCAGCCATTCGTCAGGCCTCGCTGTTTGTTTGCCGAGCTGTAATAAGGTGCTAAGCCCGAGATTTAGTGCAGTCCATTCAGCCCCCAATGGGCAAAAAACACCCTCCCTCGACCCTGGCCACGTCACACGTGTGAGCTACAGCTACTGTGTAGTGTGTAGAGCCAGTCAGTCCCGGTCTGCCAGTCGGCTCGCTCGCACGCACACAAGGTATTTTATTGTTGTGTTGTAATTATTTAATCGTACAACCTTTCTTCTGGGGCCAATTTATTGATTTGTTTACCTTGCCTTATAGTTTCGTTTAGAATATGTTTGGGCCTTTTTTCGATTGTTTTGTTTGTGTATTATTACTTTGATTCGCCCATCACTAAAGATAGTTCCTCGTTGTTTGCTGCCACTCCTACATTCAGTCCCTTGTCGCACACATGCCGAATGTCCACCGTATCTGCTACGGACATTTTAAAATAGTTAACGAATTTTAAAAATGGAAAATGATTTTCCTCGGTTACTTTTCTGTTTGTTTATTTATTTGTTCATGATATTAGTAAATTGGTTGAAGATTTTCAACGCTTCGATAAAACCTAAAAATCAACGTTTCGAAGGTTATAAAACTTCTGTCGTCTTCAGATGTTACTGTCATATCATAAAAGAGTTTAAAATCTCCAACAAATTTACCAGTACCAAGACCAATTTATGGTTAAACGACAATTATTGACATGAGAATAACTTTTAACTTTCGTGAAGATGTTGGAAGGAAAGGTTTTATCTTATGTGTTTGAAATAATGGAATGGAGATTGTTCTCGTTTTTAATAAATCATAAATGAATAAAGAATATATGTATTTATTTTATGTTTACGATCTTATTATATTACTTTGTGCCCAATAAAAATGTAACACTAAATACTCTTGGAAATACCATAAAATGTAAAAACTAAAAAAGATAATTATCTAGTTTAGAACATAAAGTAATGTTTTTCTTCAACCCCCTATTAAATGGGATTATTTTGAATGGATAGTTCTTTATAGGAAAGTTGTCATAAAATAACCTAGCCTTCCCTAATCGCAATTACGTACTTTCTATTCTACAATTACTAATTGTTTTGTACAAAGTAATTTAAAGTGAGTCTGATTATCGGCCAAGTGTTGTCCCGAGGGAAACTAATCTTTACAAGTAAAGGTTTATAATAACAGTAAAAATAATTAAGTCGTTATTTTAGAAAATTTGTATCTATGTAGTACTCGAATTGGTATTAAGTTGAACTCGAATATAAGTAGTTTTAGTTGCGTGTTTTTTTTATTTATTTTTTTATTTCTGATCGCGTAATGGCCACATAACTAATTTTCCCGTCATATCTCAAGGTATAGGCTAATTGTCGAAGACAAAAATAGTTTTCAAATTCGTCTTGAGCGTAAAAAAACAAGTCAAACTATTAAAAAAAATATGGATATATGTGCAAAATACTTAAAGTAGTGAAATTGTGTTTTTTTTTAAATTTTTCTAATGAAAAAGTAATTTCCGCAGAATAAAAAGTATATCTGGTGAAAATATAGCCAATTTTGACATACTACAGAAACTTTTTCAAATTTAGTTTTTTTTTTCAAAATCTCCATAGCTACCAAAAAGAGTTTTAATGAGTTCTTAGTCACTCAAAATACTATTTTATTTTCTGTTTGATGTTTTTCCCGTGGTTCGGAAGTCACTTAAAGCCGCTGGTCCCCAGGTTAAGTGTTGGAGAGTGCTTCTTAGCCCTAACTTCGTCTGGTTAAATAAGACGATCTTTAACTTTTATTTAATTAATTATGTAATAACATACAAAATTGTATGTATTTTAAGTTATACTACGAA
>JAQJVL010008045.1:0-20000 GCA_035578905.1 Stictocephala bisonia
TTAAAATTTTGACATAATGTTCCAATCAAGATGGGTTTTATAAATATACTAGCAAAATTTTGAGGGGACATGTCACAATCATTAGCTACTAGCTGGTAGCAAATCTGAAGACAAAACGCAACACTGATTCGCAATCGTCTGTCTCCACATTGGCAGACTGGCATGTAGCAAATGTCAGGTTTACCACCAGTCACCTAAACCTCCGTAAAAAGTTACTATAGTAAATAGGAACTTTACTATTCAAATAATAAATCTATAGTGTGAATTTGACCTGACTTATGATAAAATAAGGTAATCAAAATAATATGCAAGTATCCATATTTCAACCTAATTTATCTTTTTTGGCATTGTTATTTTTCTTACAGAGCGCAATGACGGTCGCCCCACGCTGGATCTACCATAATGATAGCGTAGTTGGTTCAATCCCAGCTTCATGTGCTAAAGGTTCTCAGTTCGATCCCAATCAGAGTCAATACATTTTGAGAAGGATCAGCTGATAACCACCGGTTGTTCATTTGTCATTGGGCTATTAATTAATGACACTTTCTAAGGAATAGTCGACCTTAGTTTGTAACAATGACTACATTCGCTCATCTACACTCATCACACTCATTTGAAATCCATATTCGCCCATATCTTGACGATCGGCGTCTTATGAATAAAAAAATAAAAAAGAATAAAAAAATAAGAAATAATAAAGCAACACACAAAACATACACAACTCTTGCTAATGAAGATATCTATGCTGTATGAATACAAATGGCTCGTAGTTTAATTTGATTACAAGAGATAGATATTTTTTAAATAAGCATAATACGTGTTGGTCTATACTACAAGTTAACGTCACACAACACAAATATATTTCAATATAAACACAAAATGCACAAATATATCAAAATACACAAACATTTACAATACAATAAACATAATAAAATACAAATATTACGGTGATCGATTTCGATGAACCACGCTCGCCTTTCTCAGACTAGAGGGATTCACAAAAGGGTTCGCCTAAATCGATTATCGTAATATTTGTGCACTTTGTGCTTATATTTTGATACATTTGTTCATTTGTACTTGCATTGTAATATATCTGTGCATTATGTGCTTATATTGTAATATATTAGTGCGGGTGGGTTATATATAATATATTTGTGTTGTGTGATGTTCACTTGTACTGCAAGAGATAGATGTGTGTGTCTTATTTATAGTGTGTTACTTATAATCACTTCTATGGCTATCGTTCTACAGCAACCACTTCTTCTTCAATGTTGGCTTGAACGGAAAAAAAGCTGTATAAAGATTCTGGAAGTTTGATTTTTGTTTGAGGTTAACGACGGACTGCGAGGCTTCGGCATCGTGTCGGGAAGTTAACCTCCTCTAACCTAACCAGAACTAATTGGGAACTTTTGCTATGAAAGGTTAATATGCACATTGGTTTTGTTTCAACAAAATCGTAGGTGTATTAATTGATAGCAATAACAGTAACTGCCAAATTCTAAAACAGTAGAAAGTACGCAATATTTTCTATTGCTTAGATAGGCATACATATTTAATTTGTGTTTTATTAATTCTGTGATTTTGAAAATGATTAGTATCAATACTGTAACTAATTAAATTAACTACAGATTGATTATTTACCTATAATTTTGTATCACTTTAATTATTACTATACCAGATAAAAGTTAAGTAATGTTAAAATATTGTATCTTAAGACATCCTATACAATATATATTACATAAAGGTTTAACTGTAATTAAATAAATCAATAGTGACCAAAGGTTTAACTTGGTTATTTATGAATAAACAAGGCCTACCTCCCCCCCCCCAGTTACAATATTTGTTGTACAAAACATTGATTTGTTTTCTTCTTAATTTGAAAATTGTAAGTGGAACTTCAGAAAATAATTTTCTAAAATTGACCTCTATAAATGCTGACACATTTTACTACATTATAGACAATATTTTACTGTATAAAAGCATTATTTAATTATCGTATTTACATAAATCTTTTTAAAGTGTATTAACATATAATAGCTTTGTTCCAGTTAACAATAATCAATAGGCTTAATACCACCAGTCACATAATTTGATTGTGAAACCCTATTCAAGGCTAATCTTTAGATTGCCACATATATATTTAAAGGCATATATATATAGAGGCCTATATATATATATATATAGGCCTATACATATATTTGAGATATATATATATATATATATTGAGATACAAATCAGTGTAGGCCTACAGTAACAGGCTAAACCACTGAAAATCACATTGGCCTAATCTTCAAACAATCATAATACAACCATGTAAAGATCTCAGTATTGGTAAAATTGTAAGTGACTTATTTACATATTTCTCAAGGCCAAACACCATTTTTACAACTAAAAAAATTTATTATAATGATGGTGAAGTGCTTAGTTCCCTCCTCTTACAGTTAGAAGTGGCATTCTACAGGGAGCAGTCCTATCTGCAAATCTCTTTTTAATTTTCATAAATAACCTTTTTATTAGCAGAGTTTTATTAGAAAAATCAACACTTTTGCTGTTGATATTGATTTATTTTTATAAAAACATACCTAGTTTGTCCCAGTTTTTTTAATCATGATTTACAACTATTGAATGAGATGTATAGGCTTAATAAAAATAAGATGAATATCAATGGAGAAAACACAACTTTTATTAACTTTGGCTAGACGTATTTCTATTTTGATAATCTACCTATTTATCATAGTTCAAATTGCAAACAACAAAAACACACGTATAAACCACTAGCTGTACGCTGCTGCTTTGCCGGTCATAATATTGAGTTTGATTAAATTATTTTGAAGACTTGCAATCAAAATATACCGTAAATAAAAATTCCAACAAATTCAAGATTATTAAAACATAACTTTAAAGTAATTCAAACTAAACAATACTTTGTCCATTAACCCAAGAGCTGGCTTGAAATCAGAATTTTCATTCTAATTTGGCAATGACGAATCGCCAAAACAGACATGACGTTGCTGTTAAAATTTTTGCAATAAACTTCATAAAATGACTTTTAATTATTATATTCTGAAAGAGCATAACTTGTAGTACTAATTTATAAGTTTTATTAATTTTTATATTTTCTTTGTTAGACAAAAATTTGTTACCTATGGGTACCAACCAGCTGTCGCAAATGAAGTACCGCTTAGCCATTATGGCATTGCGCGATATGAACAATGGCTAGGTTTGTTTGTTTTGTTTATACATTTGTAAATAAGGTTTTATTTCAAATTTATTATTTTATTTTGTTTTACTGTTGGCTACCATTCTTACATAAATATTTATTTTATCATATGATGTTGAATTATTGTGATGGATTGTAAATTTTAGCAGACATGCACATTTTTACAGAAAATTATCTTTCATTTCAGGTCATATAAAAAAAATTTTAGGTACTTGTTATAATAACTATATATTTTTGTAATCCAAAGAGGATTGTGAAAAACTGTACATTTATGCTTTTTATCACAAAATGTACCAGTTAATAGTTAGACAACCGAATAAAAAAAATTAATTTCAAAAGATAAACATGTTTGTTACATGAAACCTAAAAAAAATTATTTCTATGGAACTTCAAATCAATCATATTATATCGTATCCTAGGTATTTGTCATTAGTAAAAATATAAATGATTACATTTGAATCATTAGTTATAAAATGAGATAAGTTGTACAAAACACCTGCAAATAAGCCAAAAAGAGGCCAGCAGTACAGAGGTGCACCATTGCCAGCTCCAGGGTTAAAATCAATTATTATTTAATCTAATATCCAATTTAGAACAGCTGATGTTATGTATAATTTACTTCTGTACTCAATTATTTTTAATTTTAAAAGTAGCCTACCGCAATTTTATTCTATTTATTTTTATTTAACAGCTGTTACTCAAATACATGAATCAATAATAATAATTATTATTATTATAACATATGAGACGCCGACACAACGTTGTTGGTATTTTAAGGTGAATATGAATGGTTATATGAGTGTAGTCTGGTTACTAACTGAGTTCAACTGTTCCTCAGAAAGGGCAATTTATTAATAGCCCAACAGCCAGGGCAACTAAGGGACCTACAGCTTAACGTGGAATCAGAACCACGTAGTGCTGGTCTGATTTTCAGCTAATTGACAAGCCTGATACTCAGTTATCTCCCCACACAACATCCGCACAATGATTACCAACATGGACACCCCAGACTTCTCTAGTAGTGTCCACGCCGATAGCAACCATCAAGCGGACGCCATTTAGGTATTAAGAGAACCGAGCATCCAACCTATTGCCTACAATCTCCCAAACACTTTATCCCCATGTAGCTGGGTTACAGCAATGTGCCATCAGTACCGACATTTTTTAGTATATGTTATAATAATATAAGACAGTTATACATCTTAATTAGTATAACTCCTTAAGATACCATGGGAATTTTGGAGGTTAGTTTGACGAGAGGCCTGAGGTCGGTGAGGAAAATCCTTTTTTAGTGGGCCCCTAGGGGCCAGGATAAGTTTAACCTATGCACAAAATTTCTAGTCACTTGGATGTATAGTTTTGGAGAAATAGTGATAAGTGGTAAATGGCATATATATATATATATATATATATATATATATATATATATATATATATATAGAGAGAGAGAGAGAGAGAGAGAGATATAATACTGATTCCCCACATGTAATAACTATTTTAAATGTTACTTTCTCAAAAAACTACCATTTCTGTTGAAAAGACGAAATATACATCGGGTGAATTGATGAGTCCATCAAGACCGTTTTATTGTAGAGAGTTAATTTATTTTTTTTACTTTTAAAATTTTATTGATATATTTGCTAATGCTTTTTACATGTTGTGTTTGTATCTGATTTTGTTCAAATTACATACAGGCTTCTGCATATAAAGTTATCTGGCTTCCTTATCAAAATGTAATAGATTTTGGAATATTGGGGCTTTTTGCAAAATTAGCTTACTTATTTATGTATTAGTGCAGTTATTTTGTAGTAGAATATATTTTATAACCACCAATTGTTAATTTGTCATTGGGCTATTAATTAAATACACTTTGTAAGGACTGGACAACCTTAGTTTGTAACAATTACTAGATTTGCTCATCTACACTCATCACACTCATTCTAAATTCATATTTGCCCATCTCTTGACGATTGGCGTCTTTAGAATAAATAAATTAAGAAATTGATCTAAAATCTCAAAACTAAATTTTTTGATACTCTAGTTTTCAGTTGTCAAAGTTACGTTAATATTTACTGGTATATAAATTATTTTCCTTTTCTATATTCAAAATATTGTTTACTATTATTTCATTGTGCGAAAAATTCATATATCAAATCAAAATAACTTTAATCAGCTAGCACATATACGTACAGAATGGCGTCATACAAAATTTATTTAAAACAGATATTATAGGTACATAGAACATATTATCATATATTATAAACATAAACACTTAGTATCATCATTTACCTCAATATGTCAATAAAATATTATATTAATAAAAATACTCCTCTAATTAATATAGAGGTTTGTTAATCATTAATATCCTTAGTTTTTTTTAACTTGTCATAACTTGTAATATCTTTTATACAGGGTGATTCATGACGTTCTCCCCCCACTTCTATAGCATATTCTACTACTAAAAACAATGAAAAAATGTCATATAAACATAGGTCCAAAAACGCTTCCTTAGCGAGTTACAGCCATCGAAAGATTTCGTCATGGTTCATGGGCCAAAAATGAAATAATATTGTACATAACTTATGGAAAGGTATATTAGGATTGAAATTCCATGATTTCATAGGTATTTTCACATGGAAAAGCTAATAAAATAGGTTTGAGAACTGTACCTTAAGTAGTTTTTGAGTAATCCGGGTTAAAATTGGGATATTAGGACAAAAAATTCAGTTTTTCTCAGTTTAGTGTACAGAAACGTTGTTAAATTGGTTACAAAGGCACACAACTTTCGTACATTATTTGTTTAGAATTTAATTCTGAGTAGATTGATATAAGTTGTGTAAAAAATACTACAGAAATAAGAACAGAAACTCAAATTTATTAAATTAAATACATAAATTACCTTAAAAGAACAACAAATTGATTTTCCCAACTTTAGACATGTTTTTTATTACAGTACATGTTCAAAAGTGAGGCCTCCATTTTCAATGCATTTTAAAGCACGTTTGTGTACTGCTTTTGTTGAATTTCTCAATTTTCTTGGGTGTTCCTTTAGCTATGTAGCAGAATCCATAATACGGGCAGTTAATTCTTCTCGCGAATTAACTCTTGTCTTGTAGACTAGACCTTTCATCCATCCCCAGATACAATAATCCAAAGAAGATAGATCTGGTGATCTTGGTGGCCAAGGGTAAGGCCCTCCACGGCCAATCCATCGTCCAGGAAATTGATCATTCAAGTGAGTAATAACGGCCCGAGAAAAGTGGGGAGGTGCTCCATCATGCTGGAAGAACAAATTTCGTCTGAGATGCAAAGGAATATCCTCAAGCAGCTGTGGCAACTCATCTTGAAGGAAGTGCAAATAAAACTCAGCATTTAGTCGTGCAGGTAGTATGAATGGTCCAATCAGCCAATTGTGTATAAGACCACACCAGACATTGACACTAAATCGGTGTTGAAAGTTCTGTTCAATTACCTCATGAGGATTTTCTTGAGCCCATGAGTGCTCATTGTGCAAGTTGTTGACCCCATCCCTAGTGAACTGTGCTTCATCAGTAAAGAGAATACGCTTGTACAGTTGTTGATTAGTATTTAAAAAGTAGCAAAACTCCAAGCGAAGTGGGCCATCCCCCGGCTGTAGATGTTGAACCTTTTGTTTATGAAATGGATGAAATTGATGTCGCTTGAGTGATCTCCACACAGTTGACTGTGAAACTCCTATCCGCCTAGAGAGACGCCGTGTACTTACACCTGGACTTCGGAGAACAGCGTTAATAATGTTATTATCATCATGTTGGAAAGCACGTTCATAACTAGTACGAATACTTGGTAGTGATCCTGTATCCCGAAGAGTGAGGAAAGTTTCACGTATTGTTTTGGAATCTGGAATCCTCCTATTAGGGTAACGTAGTTCATATTCATCTCTAGCAGCTTTAGCATTACCATTACAATAACCCAAAATAAAAACCATATCAGCATATTCTTCCGATGTAAATACGTAAGGCATTATTTCACTGACAAAACAACCAATAGACAACTCGCAGAAAACAATTATTATTGCAATGCACTTCACACAAATAGCTTTTGTAACTTGCAAAACACTACTACAGTACTGTTATACTGTAATGAACAGGTTATGTACAAACCGGATCAGGAAATAATTGTTGATCAGCTGTTGTTCATGCGTTACCAACTTAGGAAAAAAATTAAACAAATTAGAAAAAGGTTTTGCGTACAAAATTACGTTGTTATTGGTTGTAAAATGATGCTGGACAATGTTTATTGTTTATTTTTTTGGATTTATCATTTATTATTTACTCTTAGTTTTATTCTTAATAACAATTATAATAATAATTGCATTTGATAGACCAAAGCAATGATTTTGTTTAATTTGTATAGTAATTTCTTTTGCATTAATAATGTATTTAATTTAATAAATTTGAGTTTCTGTTCTTATTTCTGTAGTATTTTTTACACAACTTATATCAATCTACTCAGAATTAAATTCTAAACAAATAATGTACGAAAGTTGTGTGCCTTTGTAACCAATTTAACAACGTTTCTGTACACTAAACTGAGAAAAACTGAATTTTTTGTCCTAATATCCCAATTTTAACCCGGATTACTCAAAAACTACTTAAGGTACAGTTCTCAAACCTATTTTATTAGCTTTTCCATGTGAAAATACATATGAAATCATGGAATTTCAATCCTAATATACCTTTCCATAAGTTATGTACAATATTATTTCATTTTTGGCCCATGAACCATGACGAAATCTTTCGATGGCTGTAACTCGCTAACGAAGCGTTTTTGGACCTATGTTTATATGACATTTTTTCATTGTTTTTAGTAGTAGAATATGCTATAGAAGTGGGGGGAGAACGTCATGAATCACCCTGTATATTGTGGCAAATAATTATAATAACTGACTCCCGCATTGCTATTTTTTTTCATAAAGTTTTTTAACTTATGTGAATTGAAAGCAATATTGAATTTATTTCTCGTATTATAACTATGATGATGTCCCAGAGTATGAAGTATAGGACTATTACATTTTATTGATAATACTAACTGATATATATATGTATATATATATATATATAAACACTGAAAACTGTCATTATTCCCAAAGCCGGAAAATGATGCTTGGCCAACTCATACCATTTCAATTTAAGCATAATCCTAACAGCACTTTTTTGCATTTTTAAAATTCTGTTTAAATTTTCAGTTGATGTTCCTCCATATACAGAAATTTCAAAAGAAATATGTGAATGGATAAAAGCAAAATATACAGATTTCAGTGTAATTAAGTCACAAAGCCGAGCCAATTTTCTAAGAGCAAATAGTCCAGTTGATATTTTTTTGAAAATGTTATTGACATGCGAGTCCCAAGTAAGATATTTATCAATTTGTAATCCAAGATATTTAAGTTCATTTACTTCTTCTAAAGCATTGTTATTTATAAAGATATTTGTATCACTTCTGCTAGATATTCTTTTATTTGCAGTAAATGTAATGAACTTAGTTTTATTAGGGTTTATTACTAAATTTAAGTTTGCTAGATATTGTTGTATAGCTGTAAGATTAGGCCTATACAATATGCATTAATTTCTAAATCTTGTAATTTTTGCCTGGACAATTTTAAATTTATATCATCAGCATATAAAGTGACTTTGCAGCTAGCATTCAATTTTGAAAACTGGGTAAGTCCATTAATGTAACATAAAACCAGAAGTGGCCCTAAAATAGATCCCTGAGGGACTGCATAAAGTGCTCTTAAGTGAATTAAATGTTATTAGGTTGTTACATTTCAAATGATTTATTTCAACATAAGATGATCTGTCAAGTATGTATGACCTAAACCAAGAAAGTGCATGATTTCTTATACCCAAGTTTTGAAGAACATCAAGTAACCTACTATTACAAACACTATCAAATGCTCTACTAAGATCCGTAAAAACCCCAATAGTGTGTTTTCACCCTTATCAATAGAGTCAATTACTGATTCAATAAATTCAATAGAGGCGCTTATCGCTGATTTGCCACATCTGAAACCATGTTGCTCACTTGTAATAAGATTATTGTCTTCTAGACATCTAATCAGCTGATTAGCCATTGCCTTTTCATATAATTTAGAAAATGAAGACAAAAGTAATAGTGGTCTATAATTTTCTACGCTTTCGGGATTACCTGTTTTAAAAAGGGGCTTGATTTTTGAGATTTTTAGCCGTTTTGGAAAAATTCCAGAAACAAAAGATGAGTTTATTATGTGTGTTACCGTAATGGTTTTATTAAATGGACCTTAGCAATCTTAATTATAGGCATAGGAACTTCATCATAACCCGTAGAGTATTTGTTATCAAATGAGTTTGATTATACAATTCATTTCCTTTTCAGTTAAAAATGTAGGGGAGAATTTTTTACTAGTAGTATTTGTCTGATAAAGACAAAAACTACCTGCAGGGCACACAGATTTCAACTGGGGAATGGTTTGAGTATCGACCATGTTATTGCAATATTCATTAAATACATCACTAGGATTATTCAGTACCGGTAATATACCATTATACTCGTATATTAATCTAAAGTTTTTCTGTTTTACATCATTTTTAGGATCAATTTCATTATTAATAATGTTCCATGAAGTTTTATAAACTTTACTAAATCTACTTAACAAAGAGCTATAAAAGTCATGTTTAGCTTTAATAACATTTGTATAGTTTTTTCTTCTAATTTTGAATCATTAACTTCAATTCAGGAGTTTTCAAACGTCTGTATATTTTTGTCAAATTAGTAATTTCATCTTTACTTTTTAGTAATTCAACTGATATCCAATTATTGCTTTTAATTTGTTCCCTACATTTTACTTTTGGAAAGCAAAAAATAAAGTAATAATAAAATACTAATAAAACAATCAAACTTATCATATACATTAGAGTTATAGACATTAATCCAGCTTTTCTTGGATATCATATCAAGAAATAGTTTTTTATTATTTTCTGAGAACTTTCTTTTGAAAAAATGTAAACTTTTTTATTGTTAGAACTCAAAGCATGTTTATCCAATTCAAGAACTTAAGCATCATGATCTGATAAATTTGTAATCATTCCTCTTAACATTAAGCTTATCTTTGGGTAAATTAGTAAGGATGTTGTTAATGCATGTCTCAGCTGTATCACATATTCTAGTAGGAAAATATATCAAATAACTAATTCAATGACTCCTTAATATATTTTTGAACTCTCTTGTTTCTCTACAATTAATCAAGACATTTATGTTAAAATCTCCACATATTACAATATTTGGACATTTCTTTACAATTCTCAATATTAAAATGTTTAATCTTTCCAAGAATTCAAAAAAATTAGAAATGGGTGAACGATATATTCCTATTACAATAAATTGAAAAGAACCAAAAATAAATTTTGTAGTACAAAATTCAAATATTTTCTCCTCACATATATTTGTATCAATTAAATCATTTAAAACTATTTGTCTGTATTTGATATTCTCTTTAGAAACAATCATAACACCCCCTTTATTACTATATTTTCTATAATAAAAAGCATTCAAGGTATAACCATCAATTTTTATGCTATTAATTTCACTATCCTTAACATTGTGTTCTGACAGAATAACTATTGTGGGATCAATTTCAAACAAAACAATTTGTAGAGATTCCAGACGACTAACTAAACTCTAAATATTTTGGTGAAATATGGTAATTTTTGTAATTACTTTCTTTCCCTTAAGTATATAAACATCTTTATCAGTTATGTTACATCTTTTGAATGAATTAAAGGAAAATTTGTGTTGTTATGTGGAGTATTATCAGTATTTACCTGACAATTATTTACATGCAAAAATGACTCATTCGTCCCAGCACTTGATACATATTCATCACTCAAGGTATCATAATCTGAAATTTCACTTAGTAAATTATTAAAAACATCACTTCCAAAATAACTTGCTGATCCTTGATGGTTTGTAAGAGCATCAAACTCATAATCATCCACAAGACGAAGAGAGTAGTGTATTTTTTCAAGTTAGAGTCAACAGCTTACCCCTTGACTTCTTCACTATAGGATGGCACTCCTGGAACAACTATCAGCGAAGGAGTCCCTGTCAGGTCAGAGGTTGCAAGCTCTGAACTTGGCCATCCTTGCCATGGTGAAGATGTTGATATGATTGATAAGTCTAAGTCTTGATTCAGCAGGCTTTGTGGCAATGTCTTGAACTCACAGATTGTTCTCTTTAAACTATTTAAAAAATCTTCATGTGAAAGTCCTATTCTTGACTCGTTCCAATGCTTACTATATAATATAATATTAATGGTGGCTCGTGTTTCTTGTTGAAATTTGCTAAGATTGGCAACAAAATGGTCAAGTTGTATCTTGTCTCTTATACAACCTATGGGTGAGCAAATCAAATATTTGAAACCCCTTTCCTTAAAATCTTTTAAAAACTGTTTAAAAGCAGAGTCATAATCCTCCTTAATCGGTTTAGTGTTGTATTTTGGTTTTGTGACTAAACCATAAACCCTGGCTTCACCATTTCTCTGCTGGAAAGTCAGTTTTGAGGACACATAATCTCTAACAGAAGGTTTATCAAACATTTCCCTAAAAACAACCGCCACCCCAGCTGACATATGGTGCTCCTGACCTAAATCTGCTGATATGCAGTGAGAGAAGGCAACTGATGGGTTCTTCCTAAGTCTTGAAATCATGGTTCCCATGTGAACATCATTTATTAGAATTTGATTTTCCTGCTCGAGATTGTTACATACAGGCTTAGGATAATTTTGCCAATTCTTGTTGATTAGAGGATTCATATTTTTAGAAGAATTCATCATATTGTAGATCATTTTAGAAACAAACCTATTGCCATGTCTGTTAATATGGAGGCCATGTTTTGTATGGCGCCACCTCTCAAGCAAATAAAGGTCAAGAAGATATATCCTTACATTATGTTCTGTTTACATTCTCAGACAGTCCTTTAAGAACGTGGATCTACAAAATAGGTAAAGCATTCATATTGCAGTATCTGCTTTGTTGGGATTTTATTTGTACTGTATTTAACTCCAGCTATAAAATCATTCTTTTTATTCATTTCTAAAACTACAATTTCAGTAACTAATATGATACAATATATAAAATATTCACAGTATAAAATCATTTTATCATATGTCTGAATACATCCAGTTTTTTCATTGATGGATTATTCAGAAAGAAATATAAGGATTGATAGATATTTCATTATTTTGTGAAAAAAAAAAACGGACGACATTTTTAAAAATTAAACATTTTATTTTATTTTGTAATAAAAAGTTAAGATTAATTTTATGACTGCTTTTTATATCATTAGCAAATAATTCCAGTATTGAAGGATTCTATTTTAGAATGATAATGTAACACAATATTGGACAGAAAAATGAAATTGAGATTGTTTGAACACATAAAGTAAATGGAGGGTGACAGGAAGGGCTAGGAAATATTTGTATATACAAGTACGAGGAAAAAGACCAAGAAGGAAGTGGATGGAGGATGTGAAGGAGGAAACACAAAAAGATGGTTGGCAAGAAGTTGAAAACTACAGGCTATATAATGGTAGGAGATGTATGAAAGATGCTTGCCAACACACGTGAATGATTTGAATGGATAACTGATGATAAATGTGACCATATAATTTATCAGACATCTGCTGAAATGAAATGAAATATGTCTTTATTTAACCAGGCGAAGTTGGGACTAAAAAGTCCCTTCTTCCACACTGCTGATTCTGTGTTGTAACACAAGCAGGATTACCATGTTTTGCTAGTGAAACATTAATGCCTATTTAACAACTTTGAAAATTATTCTTGTCAGCCATTAAAAAGAAAGTTTCATAAAATGACTAGAAATCTATGATTTACTCTTGTATGTAAAAACGTGGTACAGTATTTTCTGTATGGTGTTAAAGACACATGTATGTTTTAGTCCATGTTTTTATAGCCTTCACAGACACTTTCATTGTCATGAATGTGATAGATGTGGCATAACTGTGAATGTGCTTGTGTGAGAGGACAGGAGAGCTATCAACATGGTATATGTGAGGTTTGTGGAAATGACCTCATGCTTATGTGTGGGTGGAAGGGGCTGTCAGTGTGTGGCTATAAATACAGATATGTGTCTGTAAATAATGTGGAGCCTTATTTGCTATGAAAATGAGGCATAGCCTTGTATTGTAAAACTGAAAATCTCACTCCTTAGCTGCAAATAAAAAAAAGTTTAAGCGGTTAATTTACTTCAACAAACATTTTTTGCCCAAATTAAAACAAAAATGTTACTTAAAAGTCAAAAATGTTTACTTCTTTTAGACTCTTGTTGCATGACACTATATCACAGAATATAGACAGATAACTGTCTATATTCTGTGACTATATGGTGTCCTTACCCCTCAAAGAGTTAAAATAGAAATAAAACTATATTTTATTGTGCACCACAAAAATATTTGCTTTGCAAATATTGTAAATAAAATGATAGATAAGATTATATAATTTCAAAATAAATTAAAAATTGTATGAAGTCTTGTTTAAAAAATAACACCACTATTGTTTTAGTCGACACAGTTACAATTAGGGTTGTCAAATATGGAAACTGAAAATATAGGACAAAGTATAACTGGGGGGGGGGAGCAGAAAATGTTGGCTTTTTTGAAGATGTCTTTGACTTGAACATGATCTTTGTTCTGATGTAATGTTGTCTTTTGTCTTATTTCTTGGATGTTCAACATCTAAAACTCACGAAAGTTGTTGTAGTATAAAGTTGTTTAATTTGTTTTATATATTTGTTTATATTACAGTATGTCTGATACATCAAATTATATGAAATCATAAAAAAAAAATAAATAACATTCTGGCCTCAAGTAAGCCGGGACATGGGACAAATCGTGTAAATAAGGAATGGCCGCTTAAAATCCGGAACGTTTGGCAAACCGTGGTTGCAATAGAACATGTACTAAAGGAGGTTTGCGCTATCATTTAGCCGGTAGGCCGGAAGGACTGGGGTCAACTCTTTACTTGCTAATAATATGCAAACTTCAAAAGTGAATTCAGTTGATGAAAAATCAGACTACAGTACTTATGTGGTATTTAGAAATGGTCCAGCTTTTTTAAAACGAATAAAGACAAAGCGTGTGTTTGTAAACAGAGCTTTTGTTTCAGAATGGGCAATAGATCAGACTAAGTGCGATTGTTTTCATGTATAGTCAAAGAGCTGAGCTGACTTAATTCCCCCTCTCTAATATACTCCTACTACCAAATTAGATTGCAAACATTAGATTTCAAGTAATTTGCATGGTATGTCATAATTTCAATTTATTATCTATTTTAGTTTATTTTCACATGCACTAATCTCTTATTGTTGTATTTATGAATTCATAATTATGTCTGCCATTCATGGTGGTATTAGCAGCTCTTGATGAAATCTATTGTATGTATAGCATATCATATTGATGAATAAAAGATTATTCCTCTTTGAAATAATTTTGCAAATAATTCTAATTTCAAGCTGATAGATTGCTGGTGGAATTTGTCTTTGTGCTAAACTTTAAAACTATTCAATTTTTATTTCACAGGCATAAAAGGCATTTTGTACCAACTCAATTTTCTCAGCATAAAACATAGTAAAATTTATGTCTGTCAAATTGGATACTATATCATTGATGTACATCACAGTGTACACATCCGTACAGTGACAGTGGTATTGACACACCCACAAACCCATTCACGAACAGTGGTATTGACCCTCCCGTTCAACAATACACGTACAGTGGTTCAATCTTAGTTAATTTCACTTATCACGCAACAAACAATAAATAAATATTGTATTAATGATTGTCAAAAATATAAATGGCTTACTCGTTCGTCAGTGACAGTAAAAAATTATGAAAACTATTTTGATTGGTCGTAGATTTGTTATGTTAATGAATGACAACATTAATCAATTATGCTATTTGTTTGGGAACAACCTGTACGTGGGCATATTTGGTTTTTAATCAAGAGCTACTATACTGAATATGTTGAGAATACACCCCTGTTCTTGTTACAGTTTCAGGGTAAATTAAACCAGACAATAAAAGAGTTACAACAAGTTAAATGTCACAAAATAAATATTATTCAAAAGGAGTTGTACAAATCTGAACAATGATGAAGCTGTTTTATCTATTAACGGTGTACTTAAGAGCTCCTCTTCATTAAGACCTATGTCATAATATATTGGTAAAATGTATTTACGAACATCCATGTCGTAATAACTAGTAAATTTAAAATGTCAAAGGAAACATTACAGTAGAGAGAAAGTAAAAAAATTGCATGTACAGTAAACTCTGGTTAACCGGTTAAATATGATGGAAGATGAATCCGGATAGTACAGAACGTAACAAAATTATAATTTTTGGACAATATTATGCCATGCAATTCCTCCCGCGATAGCGTAGGGCAAGTTGAATGTAATGCATCATACACACATATTGTTGCACATCCGATAAGCGAGCGGTGATGTTGTTGTTTGCAATTTACCAGATTTAAGTACCTAGGAATCTACTGTAATTTAGTGGTTTCATCGTTAATTTATTCTTTTTATACTGTAAAAATATATAATTTACTTTGCATTATATTACAATACTATATTGAAACATTTATAGTCTATTTTTATTGATTTCAATAAAACTTTACCATAAATTACTGGGCCTAAACTTTAGCTTTTTGTTCTCTCAAAATCTTTAAATGGAATATGAATCATAGCAAATTAAATTAATTGATAATTATAGTAGTTTACTAGGAAATCCAAAAGAACGCATTAAATTACAGAAATATCACTCTATAAAATACAACAAAAACAAAATATTTCTTTACTGGACGACAGTAAACAAACAGACTAATGATTGACGATGTCCCCTATCTACCCTTCATGACAATTAATTGAACTCTTCCAGCCATGTTGTTAAAACATTGTATATTTTGCCTGCGGGTTTTTTTGGGTACAAAACACAGTTACTACTGAAATACGACTACTATGTCTTAAATTTTGTGCTTATATTGAAAAATTAGCTGATCAGTGCCGGGAAAGAGTACTACTGGTTTTGTAAGGATAATAACGCGACCAAGCGATTGATTTTCCTACCACTAAAAGCCAAGATAGAGTTGAATTTAGGACAAGTATAACAATTTTGTTTGAAGTAGTATATACTTTTGAAATTAAAGTTAAAAATAAAACATACTGAAACGTTCTTGTCCACCTTGTATTAAACACGTCCAAAAACGGAGTTTTGAGTAATACAAATGTAAAGTTAGTGGGTCTTTTGACATGTTTTATATAAATAGTGTACGAAAACAGGACATCTCATAGAGGTGGCCACTGTCCAAACCACTCAAGTATATTTATATGTTCGCAAACTGGAATTTATATTTTGGTGTGTTAACAAGCTGCATGCCTTTACACTTGTTCGCAAACAAGACAACTGGCGAGAGGTACAGTTGCAGTCACACACCAACCAGAGCGTATGCTGTCACACCACTAAGTCGACCGCTGAAAAACTTCAAAGACCAGTGTACAACTTGCTTCAAAAGGCTCCCTGGTTGCTATAAAACCAATGGTTTAGTTTAAACATTTTAAAATTAAAACTGGAAGACTTATCTGGCCTAATATCACTTTTGATATTTTGATACAGGCCTGAATCGTTTCTTATCTAGTAGATTATTAAATATTTTCTTTTTTGTTGCATGAAATGTGGCCCCCCCTGTGAACTAAGTCTGTGTGGCCCCGGGGCAATTTGCCTCCTTTGCCTCCCCCCTTCTGGGCGGCCCTGCAAGTAAGAACTGATAAACTTACACCCTAAATCATCAAAACCATAACATTTGATACGACACAATAACCTTTTACTGAATTTGACAATTACATAAGCAGAATTAAAATAGTGTTGCCAACATCTAAAAATCAAGTTATAATTAGTATAACTGCTGCTACCTTAGGTGGTTGAAATAAGATATGAGTGCGCCGTACGGAATATGTAAGGAATAAGGTGCTGTCGAGTGTCTATTCAACTACTAGTGTGTACTACTGATGGGTGTAGTAAGGGATGGAAGTTCAGTGGAACAGAGGAAAGACTCCGATCAGATTATCAGATGATTGTTTTTAATTTTATCACAATTTACCTAAATTACTATAAGTGTTACTATAAGGCTATAAGACATTTGATAAATAAGTCTTTTGTATGAGTGCGAGAAGAATAAATAATTTTTTTTCTTTAAGTTTTGGGGGTTAAGCACGTCACCGTTGTTCTTCATCTTTGACATATAACCTAGAGGTCCTGAAGTACTTGCAGACTAACAGAGGAGATGGTTGGGTGACCGATGACTCATGGTAAACAGATACAGCTGGATACCCTACAATGGCTACATACCGAAAGTACGAAAGCACGCCCGTCACCGTTGTTCTTCATCTTTGACATCTAATCTAGAAGTCCTGAAGTACTTGTAGACTAACAGAGGAGATGGTTGGGTGATCGATGACCCGTGGTAGGTAGATACAGCTGGATACCCTACAATGGCTACATTTCGAAGGTACGAGAGCACGCTCGTCACCGTTGTTTCTCATCTTTGACGTCTACCCTTGATACTGTTCAATAAAAACAAACAAAATTATTATGTGATAGTCAAATATATTATATTGAGATGCTATTATTAATTCACTTCTTTAATTTGTTAATAAGATGTAAAAAAAACTGTTTATCTAATATGAAAATCAATACATCTTTTTTATATAGTAATTAATTATAATATTCATGAATACATTATGACCCATGTGGCATATCATTTCCACTAATGGGAGACATATAACCCAGTAATTATGAGAATTAAACCACCTCGTAATAAAAAGACATTTCAATAGTGAAAATTGATGTGTGAAGAGAAGTGAACTGCAGTGAGAAAATATTCAGTAAGAAGAAGACTTGTTTCATTTGATTTATATAAAAAGGGACATAAAAAGGATTCCTAAAAAAAGATCTATCAAAATTCATAATTATCAAGTGTAATATTATAATCTTCAAGAAAATAACAATTTATATTACTAAAGAAGACATCTCTTTGGGTGAGACAACTTTATTCCTCCAAATTTCAATAAAAATGTACTCGTTCATTTTCTTGTACTCGTTCATAAAAATTCATCTTATTCTTTCTATGTATTAATTGTCTTTTTTATTTCCAAAACAATAAGTTAAAGCCAGGCACGATCAGCCGTACCCTGTAAAAGATTAGTAGAACTAGATAGTATTTTAAATATAGATTTCAATAAACCTATTCTTTTGTCATAATAATAACCTGTTGTTATTATTCATTTTATATTACAAAATTATTATTATTATATCATAAATAAAAGTGTTTTTATAAGGACGTGCAGACTGCCAGAGGTGATGGTTGAGTGACCGATGACCTGTGGTATGCAGATACAGCTGGATACCCTACAACGGCTACATACCGTAGCTAGAAGAGAACAACATACATTCTCCATCTCGACTTCTTTTTCGTGTCTAATTTTTAGACTAACAACTAAGCCTGCTGATTTGTATATTGTTATACTTAGGATGATTATTCGTGCTACAAGTTCAGATTTACATAGTAACACTTTACTTAAAAAAGACTTTGGAGGTTAATGTAATTCCCTCCAAGATATTGAAGGAATTTTCGGTGTTACTTGCAAGTCCTCTGTCTCGTTTATAAACTACTCATTTTTAAATTACTAATTTCCTAGCTCATTAAAATTGGCAGTAGTAAAACCCATATTTGAAAGGAGATCAGAAATGGTGCGAAAACTACAGACCAATTTCCATCCTGCATCCTTGTCAAACATTTTTGAAAATGCATTTTGGTAAGACTCTGGAGTTTTCTGCAGAAACTTGCAACAATTTTCAGGACCAAAATGGGTTTTTTTCTCTTATCAACAACATAGTGCGAGAGTTGAACTCAAAAAAAGTTCTCTGGGCTTGTTTTTTTATCTAAGAAAAGCATTCGATAAGGTCGACCATGATCTACTGTTAAATAAGCTAAACTACTTTAGAATCAGAGGGGTGACACTTGATTGGGTCTCATGTACAGTTGGGTACCATACAGTCCCATGTATGGTTGCAGAAACCAGTTCGTGGAATTACCAGAGATCGAAAACAGTAGTTGTCTGAGGCGTTTCAGGTCTTCCGGGACCTCAGTAAAGAGGGGGGTTCCTCAGGAGTCCGTTCTAGTGGGCGGGTGGGTCAATACTAATGTACGCGTATGGGTGGGCGGGTGGGTCAATAAATGTCATATATATATATATATATATATATATATATATATATATATAAATGATCTTCCTTAATGTACATCAAGGGTCAGAATTCGTCTATTTGCGGATGACACCTCCTTGACAGTAGTTTCCAGTCCCTCATCAAAGGAACTTGATCAAATCTTGTGTCTACAATCAAATAGTCTTATTCAGTGGTTTGACGACAACATCATGAAAATTAATGCCGAAAAACGCAAATTTTTAATTTTTCCATCTCAAACAGATCCTCAATAGACCCCAGTATGTCCGTCCTACTAAATCGAACCCTAATCCATTCATCAGAAACTGTTAAATTCCAGAGAGTATTTGGATGACAACTTGAATTTCTATGAGCACATAAATTATGTCACCCGCAAAGTTAGCGCTGGCTTATTTGTTATGCTTGTCCATTATGATACCGATCCATCCTTTCGCTTATTGTGTCG
>JAQJVL010008046.1:0-21327 GCA_035578905.1 Stictocephala bisonia
CCCACAGCCCTACGACGGGGGTAAAGCTTGACTTTCACTTGCCGGCCACGAAACGACGACGAAGGTGAAGATCTGACCGTTACACTCGCCGACCACGAGACGAAGACTAGGATGAAGATCTGACCGTGACACTTGCCGGCCACAAGACGACGACGAGGGTGAAGCTCTGACGGTGACACTTGCCGACCACGAGACGACGACGAGGGTGACCCTCTGACCGTGACACTCGCCGGCCACGAGACAACGACGGAGGATGAAGCTCTGACAGTCGCCGGCCACGAGACGACGACGAGGGTGAAGCTCCTGACCTGGCAATGGTGTCCCCATTATTTATAAGCCGCTCGGGTCGACCCCCCATCCCACCCCTCACTTACCCCCACTCTTGATTGTTACTCTAATTTGTAATTACCCCCCGCCCTCTCTTCTTACCTTCTATCTCAAAGTTCCCTCAAACTTAATATAAACACATTTCCAGATTGTCTGTGCAGCGTTTCTATTAACTGTTTGTACCCCGCTGGTAATTACTTATGAATGGAGTTTGTTAATGTTTATCAGTTTACTATGTTAATTTTATGATGTAGTTTGGTAAAATCATCTTAACGGTAACTATTTTATTGCTTTGAAATACTTATTTATTTTGTTTGTCTGTATCTCTTATATTTTTTATTTATTGCTTAAATAGAATTTTCCCCTGATGACAATCTATGTATAACCTCTTAACATAACTTATATACTCATCAATTCGTATAAGCAATGATAGATAAATATTCGTTTATTCATTCGCTCTTTATCTATGCGTATGTAATCAGGGTGAAGGCTGAAGCCTATTCCTACCGACCCCAGTGATTGATATTTTAAATATCGTAGTTTATTATATTTTTAACATTGAATAATTTTGTTTTACTTTATAATTAAATTCAACGCTCATTTTAAGATAGCTGTCGTGTGCCATTTATGATTGCTTTCTAATTTAGGAATTAACTCTTCCACTAAAAATAAAATGGATGTGGAACGCCGTCACATACTCAGTGGAAAGTACAATCAATGTAGCAATTGGCGTGAGAATTACCTCAATGAAATACAGACGTTACTTGCAAAAATTACATGCACTCCTTACATAAATACAGGTGTTTCTCACATAAGTATTCCCTGCAGTGAATACAGTCTTTCCTTATGTAAATACAGGTGTTCTTCACTTAAAAACATACGTTCCTCACATGAATGAAGGATTTCCTTACATAAACACAAGCGTTTCTTTATAAATACAAGGCATTCCCTGTATAAATGCAGTTGTTCCTTACATGAGTACAGGAAATCCTTACAAAAATACAGGCGTTCCTCACAAATACAGGTGTTCCTCACACAAGTACAGGTACATCTTACATAAAATACAGGCGTTTCTTCGTAAATACAAGTGTACCTTAATTAATACAGGTGTACCTCACATAAATTACAGGCGTTCCTTAACAAATACACGTGTTTTTCGCATAAATATAAAGTTTTCCTTAAATGAGTGTTCCTTCCATAAATATAAGTATCCCTTACATGATTACAGATGTTCCTTACAAAATATATGTGTTCCTTCCGTATATATAATTATCTCTTACAAAATACATTTGTTCCTTTCATAAATATAGTAATTCCTTACAAAATACAGGTGTTCCTTTCATAAATATACCAGTTCCTTACAAAATACACGCGTTCCTTCCATAAATATAAGTGTCCCTTACATGATTACAGGTGTTCCTTACAAAACAAATGTGTTCCTTCCATATATATATAAGTGTCACTTACATGATTACAGATGTTCCTTACATAAATACAGGCTTTTCTTACAAAACACATTTGTTCCTTTCAGAAATATAAATATAAGTGTCCCTTACATGAATAAATGTTGTATATAAATACACGTGTTCCTTACAGAACCAGAAATGTTCCATGTATAATTACACAGATGTTCCTTACATTAACGCATTATAGTGGCCCCAATTACATATCTATGTCGTGTTGCAGAACGCGTCAGCGCAAGCGGCCCTGCAAGCGGCCCAGGCCCTGTCGGGCCAGAACGACACCCAGGGTGGCCCCAACACCGTGCTCAGAGTTATCATCGAACACATGATGTACCCCATTACATTGGAAGTCCTCTACCAAGTAAGTACAATAGCTCCTTCAAGCTGTAACATATTAGATACAAGTATATATTATAGTTTTTGTTTTACAACTTTTTTGTACTGTGTAAAAGAATCAGTTGGTTTTAAATCCATTCTAAAAACGAAATGTTTACACCAACATAAACGTTACTAACATAAATAGCTGTTATATGTATTTATATAAACCCAATCGTGATTAATTGGATCTTTTAAGGCCAGTGGGATAGAGCCTAAGTAATGTATTACATTTCTGATATTTGTCCCACCGTCCAGGGCCGTTAAGGCCAGTGGGATAGAGCCTAAGTAATTGTATTACATTTCTGATATTTGTCCCACCGTCCAGGGCCGTTAAGGCCAGTGGGATAGAGCCTAAGTAATTGTATTACATTTCTGATATTTGTCCCACCGTCCAGGGCCGTTAAGGCCAGTGGGATAGAGCCTAAGTAATTGTATTACATTTCTGATATTTGTCCCACCGTCCAGGGCCGTTAAGGCCTGTGGGATAGAGCCTAAGTAATTGTATTACATTTCTGATATTTGTCCCACCGTCCAGGGCCGTTAAGGCCAGTGGGATAGAGCCTAAGTAATTGTATTACATTTCTGATATTTGTCCCACCGTCCAGGGCCGTTAAGGCCAGTGGGATAGAGCCTAAGTAATTGTATTACATTTCTGATATTTGTCCCACCGTCCAGGGCCGTTAAGGCCAGTGGGATAGAGCCTAAGTAATTGTATTACATTTCTGATATTTGTCCCACCGTCCAGGGCCGTTAAGGCCAGTGGGATAGAGCCTAAGTAATTGTATTACATTTCTGATATTTGTCCCAACGTCCAGGGCCGTTAAGGCCAGTGGGATAGAGCCTAAGTAATTGTATTACATTTCTGATATTTGTCCCACCGTCCAGGGCCGTTAAGGCCAGTGGGATAGAGCCTAAGTAATTGTATTACATTTCTGATATTTGTCCCACCGTCCAGGGCCGTTAAGGCCAGTGGGATAGAGCCTAAGTAATTGTATTACATTTCTGATATTTGTCCCACCGTCCAGGGCCGTTAAGCTTTAACGTTAATCTAATAAAGGTGTCTTATCTTCTTCCTATCTAGAGAAACTTCGTGGGAACTGATTTGTTTACGTAATTAAATATACAGGTTGGAAAAAATATGGAAACCCTTTTTTCCATATTTTCCCATGGTGAAGAATGATTGATGAAAGAAGGATGATGTACATATTTTGTAAAAGTGAAATCTTGTGCATCATCATGATTTTACATACTTTTTGACTCTATTAGCGACATTTCATCTTTTCAGGGGGACAGCCCACGAGGAGTTGAGCGAAAATCTTCAATAAGCCTAGGATAAGTTTGGTACCAAATGAAAAGTCTATTAAAGAGAAATTAATTGCCTCAAACCGGTCTTCGAAAGGTTTATGCTTTCCAGAGTAGCGGTCATTTGAACTTCAAATTAACAAATTTGAAAAATATTATTTCTCCACTATTTAACGGTTTTAAGTAGATTTTAATTAAATTATTCTGATAAAAATATTTTATGGAACACAATACAAAAAAAAAATCAAATTGTCTATGGAAAAAAGGTTGTGAAAGCGTAGAAAATATGTAAACACTAAAAAACGAAAATAACTAATAAAAATTAAATCACCAAATTATCAATGAAAAACAAGTTGTGAAAGCGTTTCCATATTTTCTACGCTTTTCACAACAATCCTTGTTCCATAGATAATTTAATGTTTTTAGTTAGTGCGTTTTTTTAGCATTTTCATATTTTCTACGCTTTCACAACTTTTTTCGATAGATAATTTGATAATTTAATTTCTTTGAGTTATTGTGTTCCGTAAAGTATAATTTTTTATCAGAATAATTTACTTAAAATCGTTAACTAGCGGAAAAATAATATTGTTCAAATTAGTTACTTTGAAATTCAAATGACCGCTACTCTGGAAAGGATAAACCTTTTCAAGTCCGGTTTGCGGTAATTAATATCTATTGAAAACCTTTAAAACCAAACTCGCCCTAGGCTTATGTTAAAGATTTTCGTTTAACTTCTCGTGGGTCGTCCTCCTGAAAATATTAAGTGTGTCAAAAAGTGTGTTCTTTGTAACCAGATAATGTAAAAGATTTCATTTTTACGAGTGAAGTCATAGGAAAGTTGTGAAAGCGTTTCCACATTTTGTCCCACCGTTTCCACATTTTGTTCCACCCTGTGTATGTATACTGTTGTGTAATGACTACATGCTGTAAGTCGATTGAGTTATTTTTACTACAAATCGGTTGAATGTATCGGACTTTGCGCCGACCCAGACCGCTACTTGTCATGAAATAATTAGTTCGGACAAAGCGCACAATGGAGAGACCCGTTTAAAACACGTGTAGTAAACCTTGAACGCAATAACATCAACCGGCCATTTGCATGGATAAAAAGCTTTGAGTGCGTTTGTTTCCAAACAGCGTTTTTACAGGGGTTAAAAATAACCCGGTGTCGACTGTGTTTCCAGCGATTATACGACCGGCAGAAGCCGCTGTATGAATAATTGCTTTTGAACGGAATTCACAATGAATGTGTTTAGCAGACCGGCCGGACCTAATTGTATCGACTGTTTGAGATCACATAAGTATGCACCTTGTTCGTATAAATTATTGGTGTATTATTTTTGTTTTAAAGTCAGTTGTAATTGATTTGATAATAATAGTAACTTTATATTTATTTCAAAATATTTTAATACAAAGTTTAAGATTATTACAGTTGGCACTGGTGGCGCAGTGTTGTGACCCAGCTACATGGGGACAAAGTGTTTGGGAGATTGTAGGCGATAGGTTGGATGCTCACTCCTCTTAATACCGACATGTCGTCCGCTTGATGGTTGTCATCAACGTAGACATTACTAGAGAAGTCTGGATTGTCTATGTCGAATGGTAGTCAAGGTTCAGATGTTGTGTAGGGAAGAGAACAGAGTGCCAGACTTGTCAATTAGCTGAAAATCAGACCAGCACTACGTGGTTCGGATTTCACGTAAAGCTGTAGGTCGCTTAGTTGCCCTGGCTGTTGGGCTATTAATAAATTGCCCTTTCTAAGGAACAGTTGAACTCAGTTAGTAACCAGATTACATTCATCCACACTCATCCTACACTCATATAACCATTCATATTCGCCTTAAAATGCCAACAACGTTGTGTCGGCGTCTCATATGTAAGAATGTAAGAATATAGTTTTAATTCTTTATTGCAATAAGGATCAACGTAAATGGGCTCACGTAATATAAATAACTAAATCCTTTATATTTATATACGCGAAGCCATCTTTTGTCAACTCCCTATTTCTTGACCAATTTAAACGGTCGAGGTGTCAAAAAAATTGCCTCTGTTCGTAGTTATGCAATAAGGTCATTAATTCTTCAATATTTTCACCCTGAAGAGCACGGGAAGGCCTTAAAGTAGGCCTACGTTGTCAGGCCATAAGAATACCACGGAGAGAGTTGTATGAAACGAAAAGTAACAGCTGTTCCAATGTAAATAATGATTTCCAAAAGTTTTAACAGCTGTTGGAATGTAAACAATGGTGTTTGTAATATTGAGGAGGTTAGATCTTTCATAATGTTAGACAAGAGAAGGCTGTAGCATGGTTTTATTCACATTCGATCGTAGGGCTCCGCTACACTGGACTTGAAGGTTTCAATGTTAATCTAAAGCAGTTATTTTATTTATTTAGTTAATCTTCCGCTGTTAACAAATGAAATGAACAAGTCTGAAATAGGCTAAGTAATACCATTGAGTATTTATACTAATAAATAGAGTGCAACGCAAGTAGTGTGAGTGAGATACTGTAAATAAATGTAATATTGTGATTTGACGTTATACAGATAATTTACTATTATTTGTAGTAAAAAGTCATCATAGTACGAGGCCGAAAGCCGAGGTGTATCGAACGTAGCGAGTGACGGGGTTGACACGCGAAGCGTGCAGGGTTGCCCCTAGTATAAAATAAATGCTGTACAGGTTAATTTTGACACCTGTATTTTCAGCAAAATAAGATAACGAGTAACAACCAATAGTAATGAACCATTGATAATTCGGTAGTCACCGTTTTGGTGATTCCATCCAATCGTCATGAGTTTACCGGCCGTGACAAGTTTAAGTATAAAAGTAGCGTAGTATTCACAAAACACCAGTTTAATTCCTTTGTGAATCCATCTGGTCTGAGAATGGTAAACGTGGATTTATTAAACCGATCAACGTAATATTTGTAATTTTTTTACTTAAATTGTGACAAACTGTGTTGTGTGACGTTCGCCCTTATTTAGTTACTACGGGTGAAACAGTGACAACCGTGTTTATCCATTTAATTTATTAATTTGATAGTTAAAATACGATGCAAGTAAAATCTTTCGTCTGACAATTTATAAGTACAAAAAAGAATTAACACCCATGATATTGACCCACCCGCCCACCCATACAAGTACAGTGGTATTGACCCACCCGCCCACCCATACACGTACAGTGGTATTGACCTACCCGCCCACCCATACACGTACAGTGGTATTGAAACCCACCCGCCCAACCACACACGTACAGTGGCATTGACCCACCCGCCCACCCATACACGTACAGTGGCATTGACCCACCCGCCTGCCCATGCTCGTACAGTGCCATTGACCCACGCGCCCGCCCATACACGTATAGTGGCAAAGACCCACCCGCCCGCCTATACACGTACAGTGGCATTGACCCACCCGCCCGCCCATACACGTACAGTGGCATTGACCCACCCGCCCGCCCATACACGTACAATGGTGATGACCCCCCATCCATACACGTACATTGATGATGACCCGCCCGCCCACCCATACACGTACAGTGGCGATTACCTACCCAACCTCCCATACCCGTACAGTGGTGATGGTACCACTGTCCGCGTATGGGTGGGCGGGTGGGTCAATACCACCGTCCGTGTTTGGGTGGGCGGGTGGGTCAATATCACTGTGTTATGGCCGTATATCTGGTTTCACGCCTAAGGTAAAAAGGTTTCACTCGTTGTTTATAACTGCTATGGTTTAACGTATATTTTTATACGTATATTTCATACAAGCACGGTGTTACTGACCCACCCACCCACTCATACAGGCATGGAGTTACTGACCCACCCACCCACCCACCCATACGCGGACAGTGGTATTGTATAGGTGGGTGGGTGGGCATTATCGCTGTACGTGTATGGGTGATCGTGTGGGTACTATCACTGTACGTGTATGGGTGGGCGGGTGAGTACTATCACTGTACGTGTATGAGTGGGCGGGTGAGTACTATCACTGTACGTGTATGGGTGGGCGGGTGGGTTATTTTTATTTTTTATGTAAAAAATAACTGATGATTAATTTATTTGAAAATGATCGAGAATATTTAAGATAATCGAGAAGTTCCTGAAGTTGAGAGAAGAAAGATTTTGAATACTAAGTAATGGTCATTTATTTGTAAAATGTTATTTATAAACGTAAACTTTTGTGTGTTAAAAAAAAAATCCCGAAAGGTGATCGAATGATTAATTTTACTGATTACAAAATGTCAACAATAACTATTGTTTTTACATGACTGCAGACGGTTTAATGTACTTGTTGAACAGCTGTTGTATCGTTGGTCAGGCCGAACATGATCGCCGTGTAGTTCCAATGTTGTTGGCGGTGGAACCGTGCATAGACTACGGAGTTAGCCGGACAAGTTTACCGCTCCCAGCCCAGCCCTTGTTGATCTTTCAAATTACAACAAACGCCAGTGCTTATATACCGCAATGTTCATTTGAGTAATCGAGTTACGAGTTTTTAAGTCCCCCCTGGCTGGCTGGATTTCTACACCACACAACCCCATTACAGACAATTTACTGTCACATGATGTCTAACGGAACTGTGGAGTTGACAATTGTTGTATTCTAGTTAACGTTCAATACTGATGCAGGTAATAAAGTCATTATTCTAATAAATGTATTATGATACCGTAAGCTCGTTTATATCTTCAACAATTATCTTACAAATGTTACGTCCTTAAATAAAACAATATTGTTGTAATCTTCTGTTTCTTCTTCTTCTGAAGAATAAATAAATTTTTGAATTGTTAAATTGCTTATAACAGCTACTAGCTGTGAAAACACTGTATTTTAAAAGTCAGTATATGAGTAAATATTATTAAATGGGAAATGTGACTGAAACAGTTTATAAAGCAATATCTCACTATAGTACTGGAATTATTTTTATTTTGGCTTTTCGGTAGTTTTGTAAGTTAAGTTATTAACACAATAGACAGCCCTCCCACCCAGCCTCCCTTCGTATTTTCAAAAGTACTTTTTTGAGCTAAACACAACTTTGTTTGACCCACAACGATACATTAAACTAATAATAGTCAATAAATATATTTCAAATGTCTTTCACTTGTATTTATCAACATATACAGGTTTAACAATTCAATGATGTGTCCACCCACCCTACACACAAAACACACTGGATGGTTTAACCCACAAAATGTTCGGCATATTGAGAAACGGCAGCCTTGTTCACTGGCTAACGCACTCGATCTGCAAGTCCGATCCGGCCTGGCAACCGCGCTTAGTCCACAAACGATCGACCCGCTGCTGAGCGGACGATCCACATACTACAAAAACAGCGTTACATTGGATTATTCGGGATCGTACGATCTGTGTTTAAGTATGTGTGGTCTAAACCCCATGAACAGAGGGCTCACGTGGCCCATTTAGTATTATGGATTTAATTACAATCTACTTACACACTTATTGTGGTCGTCGAAATAAATAAGTAAAATAAATTTAAATGACGACGATTTATCGCACTACTTCTTCAATTTACTGTATATAAATCGTAAATTTATTAAAATACCAGTTATGATGACTGCGAGCTTTTTGGTGTACGACATTGCCGGCGACTCGTCATTTGAAATGTTCACGTCCTCATTTTTCAGTTTATTAATAGACTTCCCACGTGGGTTATCCGTGGATTGCACTCCCGACCAGTAAGGTCATATATCGTCTCCCCCCCCCAGATGGGGCCAGCGACCACTGACCACCGTCGGTCACTTTGTGGGGAGTGAGGGGTGGGATGCCGACCATTCCTGGCCGGTCTGTCTCAGTAATTAATTATTTCTTGAGGATCGGCCAAAGGAGAGATCCACGTGCGCCTTTTCCACTTTGAACGGAAATATCGTTTCCAACTCCTTCGCGCTTTATCCAAGCACGTTTCTGGTATTGCCGTATATGTCGTAATATCACAACTACGTCTACTGTGGGATATATTCATTCCTTGATTGTTCAACACTAAGACGCTGATCTTAAGAGTATGAGGGGCGAATTTTATCAGTAGTCCTATAGCTAGAGTAACTAAGTAACCTTAAAGCTTTACGTGGAATCCGAGCCACTTGTAATAGTCTAATTTTCAGCTTACTGATAGACCTGATAATCAGTTCTCTGCCCTATACAACATCCGGACCATAACACCTATAGTCTGCAAGTCACGAGAAGTCCTCTGAACTTCATGCCTCTGGTATTGAAGGCGCTGATTTCCACTGAAACAGCACAAGTCACGTAGTTTACCTGTTGTAGTTACTAATTGTGATATGTACGCTGTTTCAATTGAGATCAGTGCCTTCAATATCACAGAGACATGAAGTTCAGAGACCTTCTTGTGACTCGCAGACTAACACGGATACCCCAGACTTCTTTTGTACCGTTCAAGGACACCATATAAGTAGGTTATCATAAATGCCATTCAGTGTTGGTTATTGATAGTAGATTTAGTGAATTTAATAAGCATCATGACTTGGAGGTAAAGTTAACAATTTGTCACATTTAGAACGTTTCCTGTACCTAGCCAATTTGGTGTGTTCCTTTACTGTATATGGCTTCAATTAAACGTGAATAAATACGACAAAAAGTCGGCTTAGAGGTTGCGGTACAATTGTTGTATAGAATAGCAAAGTGTCGGCGTCATATGTAAGAATAAAGAAAATAAACGTGTACATTTTACATCTGCATGATTTATAAATAAATCAACGTAGAATATATCAATGAAATATTTCGTGCATTCGCAACGTGAATAATTACTTACGAGTGAGTGTGCGAGTGTCTTTAAAAAAATTCGAAGGATACGACTCTTTCCTGCTACCTAGGGAAGGAAGGTTTAAGCATATTTTTAGCTCATTTATTTATGTATCATCAAGACATTCGGAAATATATGGATGGTGAATGAGTGTAATCCTAACTAACCAAGGTTGTCGACTCCTTAGAAAGAAAAATTTACTGACAGCCTTATAGCCAGGTAACTACAGGACGCGCATTTTGTCGTTGAATCCGAACAACGTGGTAATTTTCTGACAGTTGGCTGATCCAAGCCTGGTTATGAGTTTAACTCTAGCCACTGGGACTGGACTGGATTGGGAAGATGGGTTAGGAAGCTGTGTCTTTTCTAGGCCACTAGGACCTCATTAGCCTAGGATAGGATGGAATGAGGAGGCGACGGCACGACGCAAACAAGCGGGTCGGAACTCAGGAAGGAAGGGCCAAAGGAGACATCAGACCTATAGAACAGAAGACTTAAACAGTAGAGAAACTGTGTGGATTGCAAGATCAATTTTATGACTGTCTATGGATGAGCGGATTGGTGGGTCATATAGTTGTTGCGGAGTGGTTGTTGCGTATGTTGGAGGGGGTACTCTGGTCACCACACATCGTGGACAGTACATACTTCTCTAGAAGTGTCCAAGCCAACGGCAACCATTAAGCGAACACTAGGTGGGTATTGGTTCTTAGGGTCAAATTTTAACGTATATTATTTTGCTAAAAGAGCCCTATGTAACCATTACCTGGCAATGTTCGCACATACTACACCCTCTGCCTTCTTTTTTATGTACGTCATATTCATGCGAACTTGGGTTAACGTGTTTCGCGGGAACAACGCACACAACGTGATCACAACGCGTTGCTCTTTGGGCAGCTCACAGCCACGGCATGTGGTGTTCACCGTTGTGCTGTTTCAAACGTTGCTTTGATACCGCTGAGAGGGTGGGACGGGGTGGGGGCTAAAATGTTTAAACAACATGACACGGAGAACCAGTGTGCGTTGACAGGCCGTCAGCACCGGCGGCGCTTCACTGCTGACGCCCGCCACTGTGATACTCAGCACATCACAACATATTAACAAACGTAATTAATTCCAACCTCGAGGCTAAAGGTGCGCCGGAGAGACGAGTTTGGTGTATTACTGTATTTTTGCTCGTGCAATATTCATTTATACGTTCGAGCTTGTATTGTTTTAACGAAGTTATTTGTGACTATTTATATTAAAAATGTTGCTTCTACCATGTTTATTTACTATTTACTGAGCACATAATTATTTAATCAGTTATTTTGATATATTATACTAGTTTTAAATTATAAAATTAGTTTGCATGAAGTTAAAATAAACGGTTCCAAAGAATTGGCACAAACTTTCCGCCATATTAAACACTAAAAAAATGAAAACTTGGAAAATTACCAGTTTGATTCGCAATGTTTTTTCCTCACAGCTCAAAAACTAGTCAAGTTGGAGACATGTGGTTTTTACTAAAATAATTTAAATTGTAATTCACATCTTTCCTGAAAATGTAATCAAATTAGTTAGAGCAGTTTTTGAGAAAATTTCATTTTTACGTGTTTTTGCCCATAAAAATAATAAAAACTAAAATTTAAAATAAGTGAAAATATGGTCTGGAGATATTGGCTAAATACACCTACATACCAAATTTCATAAACATTTATCCATCCGTTTGGCCTCCAGCGAAATGCACATACACACAGACAGACGCCAACATTTTTTTTTTTCGAAAAACAACCTTTTTGGGTTTAGGAGATCCTAAAATGGATTTTTTTGTAAAACGGTTTTAGGACGATCACAATACTTTCTCTATGCTAACGAATATTGGGAGAAAGTAAAAACAAAATAACTACGAAATGTTTGTTTATACGCATAATAAATTGTTGATTTCGACGCTCTTTGTGTCATCCAACTCACGCTGGTTGGTGGTCTAAGAACTATCGACCTATTTACTAAAATCACGACCCAGATTCAAAAACGTACGTAAAAGGTACTTTGTGCGGTTGTACTTAACGTCCAAAGTCAGAGCGATAAAGTCCCCCGCCTTCCCGCCGAGGTAATTCAAACTTTGACATGGTTCAGTGTTTGCAATACTCTGGTTCAACTGGGACAGTCTTGGAAGATCTTTTCGGTTGCAGTGGGCATCACAATTTTGGATTTAATATTTTAAGTTATGCACTTTTTTAATATTAATAAGCACGTACTTCTTATGTCGGGATTTTAAGCCCTCAAAAATATCTCTGCAGCATTACATCTCGTTAAAGTCCACTGTCCAGTATTACATTTCTGTATGTGTATAAGTACCTACGTGATTATCGTTTTAAAATAATTTTTTACCGTAAATACTTTCATTTAATGGATATGTTCGTCCGAGCGCCCAGTTTAGCCCTTTAAGGAATTTCGTTCTAGATTTTTGTCGCAACTGCCGCTAAGATTAGTAAAGATCCTGATTCACTAACGAACAAGCAATGTATTCCCCTCCTCTCTCCCTCTCAAAGCCCCCCGCCTGCTCCGATCCGCAAATTAGACAGAAGGACAAAACACTCTCATTTTTTAGCCAAAGATGATTGTACAAATTTCAACTCAACATTTGAACAAATGCAATTTAAAGAAAAAGAATTAATTGGTAACACTTAAAAATACATTTTATTTTAGATTTACCATGTACTAGGTTGGTTAGTATCTTTTGTCCACTTTATTCTCAAAATTTTAGTAAAATATATCACACGGTTTGTTCATGAGTTATGCACCAAAAAGGCGAAATTGGTCACTTTGGGCAGCTATATATCTATAAAGAAAATTTAAAGAATTTTTCCTGTAACACATGTATTACTTACATGGATTCTAAAAATGTTATGCAAAATAATTTCAAAAATAATTTTCGAAGGAACACCACTAACAAAAATACATATACGTATGGTTGAATGTTTAGTTTTGTGGTCTATTTGGACACTTTTGCAAATCTTAAGCGTACATAAACCATGCTTAAGTAACTCGCCAGTGGTGTCTTATTAGCCATTTGTATTTCAGTGGCCTTTGGAATGTGATTACGCTCCGTAATAACACTCTTATCAATGAGATTTACTTCAGGACTATTGGCAATTATTTTTCAGATACAAGACAACAAGATTGCGCGTATTTTAAGGCGATTATGAATGATTTCAGAACGTGGATGACCTGTGTAGTCTGTTTACTAACCGAGTTTGACTTTTGCTCAGAAAGGTTATTTTTAATAGTTCAATAGCCATGATGACTAAGGGGCCTACATCTTTACTTGGAATCCGAACCACGTAGTATTGATATTATTATGTGCTGATTAATAAAACTGACACTGACTAAAACCCAACATGCACACCGCAGAGATCTTCAGTTAGTGTCCACGTCGATATAGATGGATGAAGATTTTAAGACAAATCCACCCACAATTTTTGGACACATTGTTCTAAGTTCATTACGATCAGTAAACATAGTTCTACCGGAACGTATTCAATCAACGTGGACAGTCGTAGCAGAGTTTAAAGTAGACTTCAAAGCAAGGACTTAATAGAGCCCAATTAGTGTAACTAAGAGGCGGTGGAACTATGAGTGAGTAGTGTCCAATTAGCCTTCTCCATCGGAGTCGAGAACGGTCAGCGCCTCTGGCGGCAAACAGTGAAAAACTCGACAGTAAAGCTGCAGACACAATAATCTCGGCTTTATTCTACTTAGCTCTTTAATGTGTACTTGTTGATTCCCCTCCCGCTCCCCTCCCTTACCCCTCCATAAACCTCTGGTCATTATTTTATTCCGTTTTCAACAGTTTGTAGTCTATTTGTCACATCCAACGGAATGCCATTTTATTGCCGGCAAACGTTTTTATTTACGCCTCTACACGGTTGTTTAGTCTACATTTTATAATATCAATTTGTCACCAACATTTATTTAACACGCAGTTAACTGTTATCATTCGCTAAAACATGCCGTTTTACTTCAATTAATTGTTTATTATTATAATGACTTTAGTGAACAGTAATCATTATTAAAGGTCCAATCTAATGGACCATAAGTTGATTAATTAAAACTCGCTAAGAGTTACATTTCTACTGTCACTCATTTAACTGTAAAAAATATAAAAACAATTTTAAAAAAAATGCCAATTTGTGGTTTACTAGAACAGTTCTTCACCCATCAAATGGGGTTAAGAACTTCACATTTCTCGATACGATCATTATCCTTAGATATGAGACTACGTTACAACTTTGTGCGTATTTTAAGGTGAATATGAATTATAATAATAAACATTGACTAACCCACCCACCCACCCACCCACCCATACACGTACAGTGGTCCTAACCCACCCACCCACCCATACACGTACAGTGGTACTAACCCACCCACCCGCCCGTACACGCACAGTTGTACTAACCCACCCACTCACCCGTACACGTACAGTGGTACTAATAGTACTTTATGTCCAACCCTAAAGTACTATTTATATACAATATATATATATACAATATATAAATATATACTATTTATATACACGTACAATACCACTGTACGTGTATGGGTGGGTGGGTGGGTCAATACCACTGTACGTGTATGGGCGGGTGGGTGGGTCAATACTACTGTATGTTGTTTTTATATACGTACAGCGGTATTGACCCACCCGCCTGCCCATACACGTACAGTAGTATTGACCCACCCACCCGCCCATAAACGTAGAGTGGTATATACCATATTGAACTTATCAACCTTACAATGCCACTGTACTTGTATGGGCGGGTGGGTGGGTCAATACCACTGTACATGTATTGGCGGGTGGGTGGGTCAATGCCACTGTACGTGTATGGGCGGGTGGGTGGGTTAATGCCACTGTACGTGTATGGGTGGGTGGGTGGGTCATTACGAGTGTGCGTGCGTGCGTGTTTGTTTGTGTGTGTGTGCGTGCGTGTGTGCGCGTGCGCGCGCGCGCGCGCGCGCGCGCGTGTGTGTGTGTGTGTGTGTGTGTGTGTGTGTGTGTGTGTGTGCATTATTTCTTCGTTTCTTATTTCATATGATTTTATTTAAAATTATAATAAGTACAAGTAAACATCACAAAACCTAAGAAACGTTTATCAGCCAGTCAATTATGTTATGCTCTTTTAAATATATAGTGTGACGTTTTTTTTAATTTGTCCTAATTTATAAATAATTAATAGCTATGTGGGTTTTACAAATAAGCAACACGATATACTAAACAATTACTAAATTTATTGAATATAAAAAATTAACTTATTATAATTAAATGGATTAATTCCTTAACTTTAACTATTGTGGAAAGTACAATTTACTATTAGGCCTACTGTTACAGTTAAACTAATTTATATTTACAATCTTAGATTTCATCAATAAATGGCAATCAATTACAATACTAATTGCAAAGTGACTTTACTAAATTCCTTCTTTTAATTACAATTCCTAGCTCTATAAAGTGGCTTTCCTAGATTATCTACTAATATTTACAATGACTAACTATAAAGTGACTCTACTAGCTTCCCTACTACCTACAGTCCAATGCTAACAGTTCACTCACAGTTTCTTCAGTGTCCCTTCAGAAGTCGTCCACAAGTACCGCAATGCTCCTTCGTTGATCCCCACAACGAACCACTCACCGGTAACTTCTCCGTAGACCACTTCTCTATACACGGACACTTCACTCGCACTGTAGAACTGTCTCACTGTCGCCGCAAACACCTGGGCTGTAGGCTGTAGACTCACTGACTGACTGACTGACTGACTGACTGACTGACTGACTGACTGACTGACTGATTGACTGACTGACTAGCGCTGGTATCCGGGCCGTATATATCACCTGCAGGTCTCCATCTAGAAGCTTCTTGAATTCCCCTGCGTCCGAAGTTCCATGACAGAGCTGGCTCGTCAACCCAGAAGATTCTAGAAGTTCATTGAAGAGGTAAGGGGCGTTCATGCGTAAGCCATTGTGCCCCAAAGGTTGTAAACAAGCAGGGCAGGTGGTCAGCGACCCATCCATTACTTCCGCATCACCGGTTCCCAGGATAGAGGCCACTCGGAATGTCACACTGCCCCCTCCTTAAGGCTGATCGTCCCGATCAGCTTCCGCTCCATGGTACGGTGCTAGGCGATCAAGGTGGACCACAAGCATCTTGCCTCTTGGGTGTCTTTGAATCCTGTAGACCACATCGTTGATTCGTGTCACTACCCGATAAGGTCCTTGCCAATCCTGTTGAAATTTCGGGCATCTCCCCTTTTTCCGGAGGGGACTGTAGAGCCACACCAGGTCGTTCACCTGGAATCCAGTCGAATTGGCTTGCCGGTCGTAGCGAGCTTTCATTTTGTCACTGGCCATTTTTAGGTGCTGACGAGCGAACTCGTGAGTGTCGTGTAGGTGGTCGACGAGCTCGCAGGCGTAGTCCGTTGCGGGCTGCTTTGCGTCAGGTGGCAGGCCGAACATGAGGTCACTAGGCAGCCGCAGCTCCCTTCCGAAGATCATCCTCGCTGGGGTGAAACCCGTAGTATCGTGGACCGAAGATCTGTACGCCAGGAGGAAAATGGGCACCTTCCGATCCCAATCCCGCTGATTGGTGGACACAACTTTCCTGAGGTGTCCAACGAGTGTCTTTATGTATCTCTCGACCATCCCATCAGATTGCGGATGAAGCGCAGTTGTCCGTGTCTTGTGCACTCCGAGACGCTGAAGCACCTCCTTCATCAACAAGGATCCGAAGTTCGTCCCTTGGTCGCTGTGCAGCTCACGTGGCACTCCATACCGACAGATGAATTCGTTCACCAAGCACCCAGCCACTGTTGCGGCTTCTTGATTTGGTATGGCGTATACTTCTGGCCATTTCGTAAAGTAGTCCATGGCCACCAGGAGATATTTATTTCCTGCATCTGACATGGGAAATGGACCGGCGATGTCGATGGCGATCCTCTCGAAGGGTGCCCCAACGTTGTACTGTTGCATTCTGCCTCGACTTCTTGTTTGTGGCCCTCGGCTTCCAGTACAGACATCACATTGGCGGCACCACTTCTCTACATCAGCCCTCAAGTTCAACCAGTAGAACCGCTGACGTAGCTTGTCCACCGTTCTGTTGACACCTAAGTGCCCGCCAGATGCTCCATTGTGGATCTCCTCCAGCACTTCCTTTCTTTTACTTCTGGGGAGCACAATCTGTTCAATCTGCTTCCTACCATTAGGGGCCTCCCAGATTCTTATAAGCACTCCGTTCTTAACCTTCATTGAGTCCCACTGTGCCCAGTAGCTCTTATACACATGGTTCCTAGCTGCAATGTCCTCCCAGCTAGGACGAGCCCCCGATTCCTTCTCCCGCAGCAGTGGTCCAACCTCACTATCCTCAAGCTGCTCTTTACGGAGTTCCTCCGGCTCCCATCCACTAGCTGGCTCCAAAGAGACACAACGCACTTCCACGGACGGATTCCTTTCTTCTACCTTGGAGCAGTGCTTACAACCCTCTGGGCAAGGTCGGCGAGACAGGGCGTCGGCATTGGAATGGTTTCTCCCTCGTCGGTGTTCAGAGGTGAAGTTGTATTCTTGAAGACGCTGGGTTGACAGTTGCCCCTTCCCATCAACCCTGTTTAGTTTTCCCTGCCTCTGCCCCCGAGAGGCTTTACTCGGGCATTTACTTCGGTAATGGCCTAACTCTCCACACCCCCAACAGCGAATCTCCTTCTTCCGGTCCCTCAGGGCATCAAGCACTTTCCTCACGATGTCTTCTATCTTCATAGGTTCTTCTTCCTCTGCGTAGACTTCTCGCAGACGTGCCTGGCCCCGGACGGATTGCTTTACGGCCTCAAACTCTAAGGCTTGCGTCAGGGCCTCGTTTAAAGTGTTAGGCCGGGCCAACTTTACAGCCTGCTGCGTCTCAGCATCCCGCAGCCCATCGAGGAACCTTTCAATGGATAGGCTATCGTAGACAGCTTCATCCACTGTGGGATAAGCACCCCTCACTAATCGTGCGATGTCAGCTTCGAATTCTTGAAGACTCTCATTGGACTTCTGGTGACGACTCCTGAGCTGATATCTGTAGACCAGTTCCATGTGTTTATGTCCGAACCGCATTTCCAACCGTCTAATCAAATCTTCGTAATTCTGTCGCTCAGCAGGTGGAACGGTTTGCAGTACGCTCAGAGCTTCTCCACGAAGTGAAAGGCACAACATGGACGCCTTCGCTGATGATGGCCAATTGTAGACAGCAGCGGCAGTCTCAAACAAAGTAATAAAATCTTCCCAGGATATCTTTCCGTCGAAGGTTGGCAAACTTGCGTTATTTACGGGTGGACACACACTGGGCCGAGGTTTAAGGCTGGGCGGTTGCTGTCCACTTCCTGAGATCCCAGGTAGTTCGCTGCAGGTTATTGACTCCTTCCTCCCCTGAACCATTTCTTCTAAAAACCTAATCCTATCACCTAATTGCTTCGAACAGTCATCTAATTGTTTTTTAAATTCGTTCGAACAGTCATCTAATTGCTTTTTAAATTCGTCTTCAACTTGGCAAATTTTATAATTAAATTCTGTAGCTAACTCTTCCTTCAAAGTTTTACAATTACTATTTAGTTTTTCGGTTAAGTCATCTTTCACTTCTTTTAAGTCACCTTTTAAGTCACTTTGTAATTTCTCTGCATTTCTTTTTAAGTCACTTTGTAATTTCTCTGCATTTCTCTCTAAGTCACTTTGTAATTTCTCTGCATTTCTCTCTAAGTCACTTTGTAATTTCTCTGCATTTCTGGTAATCATAGACTTAAGTGAACTAGCTTCAGTTTCAAAAAGGAATGTTTCTGGATCATCCCCTGCTTCTAGCATTGCCTGCTTAAGTCTACTTACTAAAACTGATTTTGTTCCAGTATGATCTAAGTCCCTTTCTTCTAACTCCCGCTTTAAATCAGCCACTTTTAAGTCTACTAACTTAACTCCACTAGATGCCATCGTTCTTTTACAAAACTACGTTGAACAATATATAATTACAGTAAATGAATTCAATAAACAGCTTAATAATAACTATCAATAAATAAAAATATTAAACGTGTTGCTCTAACAAATCAATCCCACTTCTGACACCAGTGTGACGTTTTTTTAATTTGTCCTAATTTATAAATAATTAATAGCTATGTGGGTTTTACAAATGAGCAACACGATATACTAAACAATTACTAATTTTATTGAATATAAAAAATTAACTTATTATAATTAAATGGATTAATTCCTTAACTTTAACTATTGAGAAAAGTACAATTTACTATTAGGCCTACTATTACAGTTAAACTAATTTATATTTACAATCTTAGATGGCATCAATAAATGGCAATCAATTACAATTACTAATTGCAAAGTGACTTTACTAAATTCTCTTCTTTTTTTTTTTTAACTAAGCAATTACTAAATTTATTGAATATATAAAATTAACTTATTATAATTAAATGGATTATTTCCTTAACTTTACTATTGTGAAAAGTACAATTTACTATAAGCCTACTTTTACAGTTAAACTAATTTTTATTTACAATCTTAGATGGCATCAATAAATGGCAATCAATTACAACTACTAATTGCAAAGTCACTTTACTAAATTCCTTTCTTTTAATTACAATTCCTAGCTCTATAAAGTGGCTTTCCTAGATTATCTACTAATATTTACAATGACTAACTATAAAGTGACTCTACTAGCTTCCCTACTACCTACAGTCCAATGCTAACAGTTCACTCACAGTTTCTTCAGTGTCCCTTCAGAAGTCGTCCACAAGTACCGCAATGCTCCTTCGTTGATCCCCACAACGAACCACTCACCGGTAACTTCTCCGTAGACCACTTCTCTATACACGGACACTTCACTCGCACTGTAGAACTGTCTCACTGTCGCCGCAAACACCTGGGCTGTAGGCTGTAGACTCACTGACTGACTGACTGACTGACTGACTGACTGACTGACTGATTGACTGACTGACTAGCGCTGGTATCCGGGCCGTATATATCACCTGCAGGTCTCCATCTAGAAGCTTCTTGAATTCCCCTGCGTCCGAAGTTCCATGACAGAGCTGGCTCGTCAACCCAGAAAATTCTAGAAGTTCATTGAAGAGGTAAGGGGCGTTCATGCGTAAGCCATTGTGCCCCAAAGGTTGTAAACAAGCAGGGCAGGTGGTCAGCGACCCATCCATTACTTCCGCATCACCGGTTCCCAGGATAGAGGCCACTCGGAATGTCACAATAGAAATTCGTCTAAATATAGGGTGTTTATTTTAAAACGCAACTCAATTAACAAGTACAGAAAATAGTGTTCAAGATAATAATTAGTTCGTAGGTTGGTAGCCCTGGTTCTTCTTCTTCCTCGGTTATCAGATGATTTACAGTGCGGTATTGTTTTTCTCTTTATTTGGGTTTCGTGCAATGTCATTAAGTTGAGGTTAGAAACATAGTTTTGAACAAACTTTGAAAAAATATCACTGTACGTGTTTCGGAGGACTGGTGGGTCAACACGAATGTACGTTACGTGTGATCATTGGGTCATCATTAATGTACGTTATGTGTAGCCAGTGGATCAATATCACTGTACGTGTTTGAGTCGACCGGTAGGTCAACACGAATGCATGGTATGTGTAGCCAGTGGGTCAGTAATATTGTACGTTATGTGTGTCCAGTGGATCAATATCACTGTAGGTGTTTGGTTGGACCGGTGGGTCAACACGACTGTACGTTATGTGTGGCCATTGGATCAATATTTTGTTATTATAATACAAGTGTTAATAACTTTACACTTAATTCAACGATGTAAATACTGACGGTGAACTCAGCTAAGATTAGAATCCTGAATTCTTGACTCCTAAAATTCTAGCCTCTAAACTGACCATTTTAATGAATTATGTATATTGTTACATGTGATTTTTTTGTGGTGAGAAACGGGCTCCTTGATGGTTCTATGAGAATAAAATAATATTCCGTATATTATTTAAACATTATTTAGAATCTGATATAAATCAAATTGATCTACGAGACAGTTTGATTAATACGGCAATAATTTTCGGTACGGAAT
>JAQJVL010008047.1:0-21321 GCA_035578905.1 Stictocephala bisonia
GGAAGTTAATAAATAAAAGCACATCAGTCACTTTATTAGGTTGTCCTAGGTAGTAAGGTTGATATATTTTTTTTTGTTTGTCAATTTTTGATTGGAAATAATTGATTGATTATTCTTAAGTATAGCTTGTTATCAAATATATGATTTCACTGGTTAGTGTAGACGTTTTGCATATATAAACTTATTTAGCTGATTCTTAATGTGACGTTATATAATACGAGGTACGTCCAGAAAGTAAGTTCCGTTTGGTAATAAAATAATTTGTCTACAGATACAGAAAAAATATTTATTGCACTAAAATCTACAACTCTTAAACTACTTTTCTACATAACTGCCGAAATTTTGCAGGCATTTGTCATAGCGTGGCACAAGTTTTTCTATGCCTTCTTCATAGAAGGTTGCCGCCTGTGTCTTCAACCATTTGGAAACATTTTCTTTCAGCTCTTCGTCATCGTTGAAGTGTTGACCGCCAAGGAAAGACTTCAGATGTAAGAACAGATGAAAGTTAGATGAGATTTGGGGGAATTCCATAGCGAGAGCACTCATTGTAAACTTACGGTTTTCCTTGATCTTCTCATCAGTCGTGTGAACCAGTTCTTCTGTAATCAAAGATGGACGCCCACTTCGTTCTTCATCATGCACTTCATTACGTCCTTCATTAAACTGTCGGACCCATCTTCTCACCATTGAATCACTCATCGCATTTTGTCCGTAAACCTCGCAAATTTGCCGATAAATGTCAATCGGTTTCACTTTCTTAGCATTCAGAAAACGAATCACAGATCTGATTTCACAAGCGGCAGGATTTTCGATCAACACCGACATTTTAAACAAGCACAACAAAGTGTACGAGACTGACAGCGATCTCAAAATGGCGCACGTTTCTTCTCCTTGATACAGAGCGTCTGCCGCGCATGCGCGGAACTGCGATCGCAGCGCTGCAGCGGATATAAATGGAAACGGAACTTACTTTCTGGACGTACCTCGTAATTTAGAGGATTGTGATTTAATAGTATAGAAGTTGTTGTCGTTTGTTGTAAATAGTATTCTTGAAATTATTAATTCCCCCGGGCTGTATATTATAGCCAATGGTAATAATAAATTGAGTGAAGATTAATAAACGTATAATTATAAGTCTATAATTTGTATTGTCTAAATATTGAATGAGAAGGGTAGCTTAAAGGAGGTGTATAGTGTAAAATAGGATAAGATAGTTGTAATATTTTGGAAGGGATTGTAAAGATGAAATGCTGTAGAAATAATAAATATGTGTTGTACTTTCACCAGTGTCAATAGTTATTCCAGGTCCTGGTTTCCTACACTAGCTAAGCGAGTCATTATGTTCAAAAGTATTTTCATTAATTATATCTAGTCCCCCAGAGTTTTACATATATTTTAAACAATTAATTTTAAGTTCAGAGGAAGTAAGAGTTTGTCTGGGGGAGAAAGTTTTACAAGTTTAATAGTAATTATTTGATGTGGTTGTTGTGTTCATTTTTGTTTTATAAGTTTATTTTATGTTTTTTTTTTTTTGTGAGAGAAATGAGATATTAAATACCTGGTTTTACTATTATGATTATTACCCACCTGACCACTACTCACGCCTTTCTCCACTGAGCTATACCATCATAATTGCTAGCCCTCGAGACAAGGTGGCAAATTGGTGCTCGAACGTGGGGCCAGTGTGTTAGTACAGGTAACTCATTCAAATAAGTAACTAATTAAACTTTTAGTATAAATATTTTTGAATAATAATCTTTGATATTTTGTTAGCTGCTATTATTGGGAACACTATTACTATCCTGTGAATTGTTCTGGTCCTCTGGTGAATTTGGTATTCTATCTCACTATGAATGCTTATCATCTTCAGAAAATTGAGGTTATCTACGAACTCAAGATTAGGAGTGTGGAGACAGATGAGAACACTAATGAATTTAGGAAGCGTCTAACTAAAACAATTGTAAACTCCTTGGATGCTGACGTGGAACTAGTGGAGTGCGAAGTGAAATTTCAGGATTTATCTTCATTGGTGAGTGATTAAGAAGGCACTTATAATGACAACAAGTTTCATCGTATTGTAGCTCGTCTTTGGCACTTGTATCTTCGAGTGGAGAGAATTCTGGTTGGGGTATCACCTGATAGTGAGCAAGAGGATACTAAGGAAAGATTATTGAGCAAAAATAGGGAAGTATTGGATACGTTTAGAGAGATATCTAAACGAAAGAGTTCACTGAAAGGCAGGGCATCGATAGAAGATCTTTCGCAGCATCAACTATCCATAGCTGGAGCACAAGAAACCAATTTTGAGGTGCCAAAAACTTAGGAATTGCCAGTTAAACCACTAATGACAACTGAAGATGACAAAAACTTGGCAAGAGAAAGAAAGTTTATAGAGGAATGGTGGCAGAGAAGAAAACTACAACGGGAAAGGCGACACCAAGAGGACTGGTTCTAAAAGGAAGAGAGAAGACTACAAGAAGAAAGAAGAAAACTAGAGGAAAGGTGGCAACAAGAGGAAAGAAGACTACTGGAAGCAAGAATGCGTGATAAAGAGAATAGAACTAGAAGAAATGTGTTTTCAAGGACCTTCGGAACAGATAGAAGAAAGAAAACCACAAGAGGAAGTGAGGTGCCAAGAAATAAGAGAATCTTCAGAGAACTACCACCTGCCCAGATTTTCTCCATCGAGACAATACAAGAGCTACTTCCCAGCCAAAATATGTTCCAGTTTAAAAATGGAGACTAAAGTTTGACAAATCCGGCTTAAATATCGCTTCATTTCTTCAGAGAGTAGAAGAACTTTGTAGAGCAAGAGGAGTCACACATCAAGAGCTATATGAGTTTGCTGTGGATTTATTTGCCGGACCAGCACTTGTTTGGTACCATGCGTTATCTGTTAGAATTCAGTCGTGGCATCAGTTAAAATGGGAACTTAGGGAAGTCTTTCAGCCTGCAGATTATGATTTAAGGCTTCAACAGGAGATTTTTAACCGGCTGCAGGTAGATAATGAGTATAGATTTGTATATAGCCGCTTTGGAGGGCTTATATTTTAGGTTAGCGGTACCTGTTCCAGAACATACTAACTTAGCACATATACATAACAATTTGCACCCTCAACTGCAAGATCGTCTGGCTCTTTGCAACATTGAAAAACTTGAACAGCTCTGAACCATAGGACGAAGGGCAGAAACTGACTTAGTATGGTTAGGATAAGACCAGACAGGAGAAAATACACTCGAACCGGACCTTGCAGATCAGGATCAGAACCACAGACGAAAACTTCCATCTGGACATGTAGCCGGTGTGCAGTCTGTAGATTCAGATCGCCAGGACCTTGTATGTTGGAACTGTAGAGAAAAGGATCATCGTTTCAGATTTTGTCGGAAACCAAAACGACGGTTTTGCTTCGGATGTGGTAAAGATAACATGTTTAAATAAGACTGTGTAAGATGTAATTAAAAAAAAAAACGGGCAATGCAAGGAGTCAGAAAGGAAGTAGGTGGTTCTGACTCCTTGTACATTGAGAAGATCTCATCCATTCATGGACCTGCCACTCAACAGAACATCTGGGCTGTTAACTATGTCATGCATAGCCAAGAGAAAGACCATAGACCTTATTTGAAGGTGAGAGTGTTAGGCCGCATAATTATCCCCCTTTTGGACACTGAAACCTTCTTAGGTGGACAAGCAATATGGTTCTTAAAGGAATTTTAAGCTCGTCTCCAAAGAACCAGTGATCGTTTTGTGGAGACTGCAGATTCAAGACGACATGACATCCATGGTTTTGTCAATCTACCCATCACGTTGCAGGACCGAACCAAAATCTAAGTGTTTGCGTGGTACCATCGATCCAGCATGCATTGATCTTGGGGATATATTTCTGGGCATGCATATTGTTGCGGATATGCGAAACCGAAGTGTGTATTTTGCACATAAGGCTTCCAATATGTTTTATAGTTCGATAGAAGGAATTACTTCTGAAGATAACCTAACAGCATCAGAGTGAGGCAGACTCCAAGCTCTGTTTAAGGACCATTTCAAGGATAAACCAGCCACCCTGGGTAAAACTGATTGGGTGAAACATATCATCGACACCGGAGATGCAACCCCAATTAAGCAGCGATACTACAACGTTTCTCCTGTTCGTCAGAAACTCATCAACGAAGAACTAGACAAGATCTTAGAGTTGGGAGTCGTGGAGCCATCACAAAGTGCCTGGTCCTCACCGATCATGTTGGTGGATAAACCAGATGGCAGTAAACGATTTGTAGTGGACTTATGGGCCGCAAGGCAACTAAGGCGTGGATGCCTACCTCTTGCCGCAAGTGACAACTATCGTAGACAGGCTTAGAGAAGCTCTATTTCTGTCCAGTCTTGACATCAAAAGTGCCTATTGGCAGATAGAGATGGATGAACCAGATGAACCAGCAGAGAAAAGACTATGTTTGCAATGCCAGGTCGTGGCCTGTACCAATTCGTTACCATGCCATTTGGACTGTGTGGAGCTCCTTCAACCTGGTAGTGTTTGTGGACCCAACTTAGAACTTAGTATTCGTCTACCTCAACGACATTATCATGGTGACGTCGACCTTTGATTCACACCTTCAGGTACTGGCAGAGGTATTACGAAAGCTTCATGCAGACAAGCCGTATACGGATACTTGAAGATATACGGATACTTCAACATCTTCACACTTTTCAACCATTAAAATTGAAATAATAGAGTCAGATATGTCAGATGAAATTGACAATTTTTGCGGTGTTACTTTTACTGCTTTCTCTCACTGCATATCAGGTGATTTTGGGGACAATAGACAGATGTCTGCAGGAGTTGCGGTTTCATTCCGAAGGAAGTTTGGAAGACCAACGTTATCTGACTGTATGACTAATTTTTTGACATTTCAACAGTCTGTTGGCGAAGCTGCTGTATATGGCCTTGTTACGAAGCCAATATATTCCACCAAGCCTACATTACATAGTTATGACAAAGCATTTCATCATCTTACAAATGACTTCATTAAAAAAGGCTTCAAAAAGCTCATTTGTCCACCAATGGGATGCATGCGAGATAAAATAGCCCTTCCACACTTTGCCAAAAATATTGTAAATTTTCACCATAAAAATTGGCGCTGAAGTTATTATAGTTGTATCTAATGAGAGGAACTCAAGGGGGTTAAGAAATGGACTCCAACACCAAGAGTTTGTTGATTTATTGCGAATGAGCATTAATAAAGAGCTGCATTTGAATAACTCGGAGCTTCTTGATATATCTACCACAATCGGGCCAGCAGAACAATTCACCGTTACTACACCTCGAGTATCTAGGAAAACATCCCATACTGGCGCTGAGATATCACACATCATATCTGGGCCTTCACCCTTCCAACTAACTAACAACACTAGGAAATCAGTCAGTGTTGTGAGCAACAAGGACCATGAACATTTTTTAGATCTAACAGGAAAACAAATAATGAATTGTTAATAGCTAAGAGCATTTCCGACATTGATTGATCACAGCGAGATTACTGCTGGTAAAAATCATAATCTAAACATTTTTCATCAAAATATACAACACTTGGAGTCTCGAATTGATATGTTGGAAATTGTGCTAGAGGAAATAGAAACAGATATTATAGTATTAACAGAGCATAAAATGAAAACTTCCGAAATAGATAGACTTAATTTGAATAAATTTCATGTAATATCGTCTTACACTCGTAGCTCAACCTCTGGCGGAGGTGTCTTAATTCTCTCAAGACCTGAGTTGAGTGTAAAAGAAATACATATTCCTTCTGTCCAAGTTCTAAATACAGATAAAGAATTCGAGTGCACAGTAGTCGAAATTAGGACATGCAAGTCGGTCTTATTATTGGCGGGTGTGTACAGGACACCACGCCAATGTTTTGATAAAATCTTTTTAGAGAAATTAAATACATTTTTGGCAATTTTGACGAGTAAATATCAGTATGTAGTTGTTGCTGGTGATATTAATATCGATGTTTTGGAAAAAACAAGTCTAAACAAACAACTTAATGATATTGTTAAATCATACTCAATGTATTGTGCCATAGACTTCCCTACGAGGTTTTGTGAAACAAAGAATAGTGCCATTGATCAATTTATTACAAATATTCCAAAAGAAAAAATAACTGTTACAGGTCTAGTAACTACTCTGTCTGATCATGATGGGCAGCTTTTTGAAATTCTTGACTTAATAAAAGTTTAACAATTACTCGTCGGAAGTTTGTAGAATCAAATAAAGCCAAATTTTTAATAATGCTTTCTGATGAAAAATGGCTTGAGCTATATAATGCTCCAGTTGATATTAAGTATGATATATTTATAAAGACATTTATGTTCTATTTTGACACATGTTTTCTTAAACTTAAATGTAGACAGTATTCTAATAGTAGAAAATGGATTACTCCCGACATCTTAAAAACAAAAAATGATATGAAGGATCTCAGCCACCTTATTCGATTTAGTAAGCCTGTTGACCCAAATTTAAAACGTGTTTTAAAAAACAAAAAATACTATTTAAAGAGTCAGATTCTAAGTTCAAAACAAAATTATTTGAGCAGTTGTATAGAAAATGCGAATAATGTGTGTAAAGCTACCTGGGCATGGATAAATAAAGAAGTTGGTAATAAAAATAATATTCAAAACAACATAACTTTAAATCATGAGGTTGACGGAGTAATTGATGACCCAAAATTAGTGAGTGAATACCTAAGTAACTTTTATATAAATATGATAGAGACAGAGGTAATTCCTAACCTAAAAAAACTGGCTCGGATAAAGGTGTCTCTTTCAATCACGGCACTCAACACACTAACAAAAATTTCATTCCAAAACCAGTATCTGAAGAGGAGGTGAAACAAATCATTCTTTCATTTAATAATAAATATTCAGCCGGTTATGATGATGTCCCGATGATAATTATTAAAGAAGTTGTAGATACATTGTTGAAACCTTTAACACACCTTATAAATTCATCTTTTGTCACTGGAATTTTTCCGGACAAATTAAAGGTTTCTAAAGTCAAGCCACTTTTCAAAAAGGGTGATACCCAAAAACCCTGCAATTATAGACCGATATCAATCTTACCATCCTTTTCAAAAATTTATGAACGAGCTATGAGTTTAAGATTAATACACTTTTTAGAAACAAACAATATCATAGATAAAGAGCAACATGGTTTCCGCACTGGTAGATCAGTTATTAGCGCTAACATAGAGTTTATCGAAGCGGTAATTGATGCTATTGATAAGGGAGAAAAGGTTGCTGGAGTCTTTATGGACCTCAGCAAAGCATTTGACAGCGTGTCTCACCCTATACTTTTGAGTGTATTGCAATCATTGGGGATACGCGGTAGGGCTTTTTCTTGGTTTCAGTCATATTTGCAAAATAGAAAGCAATTTGTTGAAGTAAGCTACATAAATAAATATAATTACAAAACATGTGTTCCATCTGCACTTAAAAAATTAAAGTATGGTGTTCCACAGGGGTCCATTCTAGGGCCACTGCTTTTTATTTGTTACCTGAAAGGGGTTCCAGATCTTATAAAATGGGGTGATATTTTTATGTATGCAGATGACATTAGTTTTAAAATGTCTAGTAAACATTTTGATGACATTGAAGAGCAAAGTTTTGTTCAGTTATCATCTATTAATCAACATTTAAGTGATTTAAATCTTCTAGTTAATTCAGATAAAACTAATTATATTTATTTTTCAACTCCTCAAAATATAGAATGTAACAAAGCAAGTATATTTCTGGGCGAACAAAGTTTGGAAGAAGTAGAAAATACAAAGCTGTTGGGTTTAGAAATAGATAGAAATTTAAATTTTTTTTTTTTTTTACATATTTAAATTTACATTCATGTAAATAAAGTATGTAGTAAAATTTCATCCGGATTGTTTGCTTTGAGGGCAATGTCTAAAATTTGTAGCAAGGAGACCTTAAAAACTATTTATTGCTCGCTCATTCATTCGCACATTTCTTTTGGCCTAATATTATATGGTGGAACATCTGAGAATCTAAATAGAAAATTACATCTGCAAAAACAAGCAACTAGAATAATATTTGGTCTTAATTGGACAGACTCAGCAAGAAAATATTTCCCAAAACTTGGTATTCTGACGATTTATAGTCAATATATCTTTCAGCTGATACTCCATATTAAAAATAATTTATCAGATTTTCATACTTTGGGCTCACACCATAGTTATCAAACGTGGAATAATAATAAAATCTCTCATGTGGTGCACAGGTTGAAATTCCTTGAAAAGAAACCTTCGTACGCAGGGGTGAGTTTCTATAAAAGTCTGCCCATTAGAATATTAAATGTAAATGACAAATTGATTTTCAAAAGGGAATTAAAGGTTTTTTTACAACCTAAACCCTTGTATTCACTACAAGAATTTTTTATTTTAAAGTAATTTGACTTTACTAAAGTAGTCCTGCTATTAAAGTGTTGTTAGACTTAGTTCTATCTTATATATAGTTATCTATCTTATATATAGTTATTTTAAGTTTTGTTGACACCATTCTTGTACACATTTCATGTAATATTATGAATAAAGATATTTTGACTATTGACTAAGCTCACCTTTAACCGAGAAAAGTGCAAATTCTATAGGAAGGAGCTAAAATATCTAGGCTATCTTGTCAGTAGTGATGGTTTACGTTTCAACCCCGACAAAATTAAAGCCATGTGGATATTGCAATACCACGGAACCAGAAAGAAATATGGCAATTTATAGGAATGGAATCGTGGTACCAACGGTTTATTCCCAACTTCGCATCACAAATGACTCCGCTGACATCTCTTCTGAAAAAGAGGAATCGCTTCAAGTGGCCTCAAGAAGCTGAGATGGCCTTTCGGGACATTAAATCCTGCCTGATCACTGCGCCTATATTATTATATCCGGACTTCACGAAGCCATTAATAATTTGTTTTGACGCCTCAGGCGTCGAAATTGATTCAGTGCTGAGCCACCAAGAAACTGAGCAAGGAGAAAGTGTAGTTGCATATGCCAGCCGTACATTAACCCGACAAGAACAGAACTTCTCAGCCACAGAAAGGGAGTGTTTGGCAGTAATCTTCAACATAGAGAAATTCCGACCTTACTTGGAAGGAACCAAATTTACTGTAGTGACCGACCACTACAATTTGCTTTGGCTGAGGAATGTGAAGGACCCGACTGGACGCCTAACTTGTTGGGCTCTGCAATTCCAACCCTACGACTTTCAACTAGTACACCGCAAAGGGCAAGACAATGTTGTGCCTGATCTCTTGTCTCGCACTACCCCACAGGAAGAATCTGTGCCCTCACCTTCAGATGTACTTCACTGTGATTTGATCGAGATACCATCTACAATAAAGGACAAATGGTACAGGGTTAAGAAGGATCCTCAAAAATATTCAAATAAAAAAATCGCTTTATTCCAGCTCAATTACACAAAAAATACAAAATTACAAAGGAATGTCTCTTGCATAGACTACTGGTCTGTGTGCAAGAGAGAGCTCCTCCAAGGCTCGTGTAATATTAATTACTATGGTATTCTAGAGATATTTACAAGGAAAAAAATATATCTTAATTATTTTGAACTATTTAATTCTAAAAAAGTAACTTTTACAATTATGAAAAGATGTTAAACTATAGACCAACTGTCATCACCAAAATATCCAGGCTAATTGAGAGCTGACAAATTCTAAATAACATTAAAATAAATAAATTGATTGAAAAAAAACCTAAAAGGACTGCAAACATTTAGATGACTATGCTAATGAATTTATAAGTGAAAAAATTGGTAATTTTGAAAATCAATTAGGCAATCCGGTCTGTCCTTAACAATAATAATTAGAAAGTCATGTATATTGGGATTGAAGCAAGTTCTCTACATCATCCAGGCTGAGTTGAAGTAGCCACTCACTGATCATACTTATACACGGCGACACTGGCACCTCCAAGTCAACAATTTGCTGTGATAAATTTTTATATAGAATGCGCAAGATAAAAAGGATTATAGTGATCCAATCTATTAATCAGCTGTGGAATTTGATAACCAAAGCCAATTCTATTTCTTGTTGCATAGTTATGTTCCAAACCCAAAAAAAATTCTTATTATTTCTAACGTACACAAGATTTTTTACAAAGAGCTTCCTAATGTTTAAAAACAGGAAATTCAGTATTTAATAATCTGGTAGGATAACGTTGATTTTTTTTAGAGTGATTTTAATTATTCTCCTCTGCGTCATGGCCAGGAGCTCCAGGACTGCCAACGAGGCTCTGCCCCAGACCAGTATATCATACTGCAAAAGAGACTGCACATAGGCCTAATAGACATTTCGGCGCTGGTCCGAAGTCAGAACTCACTTAGTTGGGTAAAAGCACTTGTTAATTTCCCAATTTGTTGATTGATATACTGAACGTGTGGAACCCAGCTGAGCTTGTGGTCTATAACAACACCCAAATACTTATGGTGGTCCACACGCTCAATAATGCCACAACTGCAGGCAGCAGACCTCAGATCACCACAAGAATGAAATTGTAGCGTTCTCAAACCTGGGCCTAGATCATTTCGTAAATAAATTGGGAGGCATTTCGTTTTTTTATATTGAGAGTAAAAATATTTTTGTCTAACCACTTTTTAATTTTTGCCAAATCTTCCAACGCCTGGCAGTACACCTCCCACAGTGTACAGCAGTACACCTACCGTAACAACAGCGGTGTCATCAGCAAACAAAAATAACGAATTTTTAATATTTACTTTTGAAAGATTATTAATATAAATGAGGAAAAGGGTTGGTCCAAGAGTGCTACCGTGGATTACACCAAATTCAACTGAAGATGGGTCACTAAATATGCCTTCAATGTGAACTCTTTCTTTCTTCCTATTGAAATAACTTCTAAACCAATTTAAGCTGTTATTTTGTATCCCAACGTATTTTAATTTTTTAAGTAATTTTTCTCTGTCCAAAGAATGAAATGCCTTAGCAAGATCTAAAAATTTTATTAATATATAATTTGACCTTTCCTAAATTTGAAATAATTAATTTAGAAATATCAAACAGTGCATCTGAGGTATTTTTGTGCCTACTGAACCCATACTGCACATTTGATATTATTTCATTCTGATTTATATAATTTGTTAGTTGATAATTAACACATTTCTCAATTACTTTAGAAACAGTTGTTAGAAGAGATATCAGTCTGAAATTGCTCATTACAGATTTTGATCCTGATTTGAAAATAGGAACAACTTTGGCAAATTTTAATGCGTTTGGGAACTCACCAGATCTAATACTTAAATTGACAATGTGCAATAAAGGTTCAATCAGTACTTCAAATCCCAACCAGGTGCCGAGCGACCTTTTAAATTTAGTATAGTCTCGAATAGTTCTTGTCGAGTAACAGGTCTCATTACAAAAACTGAGTCCACGGCATGAGTGACATCTTCATCGCCTACAGCTCCATTTTAGGTGAGTGCTCCAGCCAGCCGTGCTCCCACAGAGGAGAAATAATTGTTAAACATATTGCAGATTTCTTTAATCTTAACTGAAGAGGCAATGTCACCGTGCTCGCAATAAACCTCCACAGGGAACCCTCACTTGACCAGGATAGCTGGAAATTAGTACTACCAAAAATATCAGGTCTCAGGCCTTGGTTGGGTGTCATGACGATCCACTTCCTGGACATCAAGGTGTTTTGAAGACATATAAACGCATGCAAAGACTGTATTACTGACCAAAAATGTGGAAGGATGCTACATCCTTAATATAAATGAGGACTCTTGCTCAAACTCATTTTTTTGAATCAAAGAAATACCAATGTTTGTGTAAAATTAATACTACTTTAGGACCCAACCATACATGTACAGTGGTACTGACCTACCCGTACATGTAGAGTGGTACTGACCTACCCACCCACCCATACACTTAGAATGGTGATTTTATTTATAAGACCCACTAGCCCACCCATACACGTACAGTGATATTGACCCACCCACCCATACACGTACAGTGGTAATGACCCACCCGCCCACCCATACACATACAGTGGTAATGATAGGAACAACCATTTTATACCACTATATGTGTATGGGTGGGTCTATTGTACATTTATACAAATATGGTATAAATATGGAACTCCTATGTCGCAAGATGTACCGTATGCCAACAGACTAAATACAAAAAAAAATTCTTGCTGGTGTTATGGGCAGCAGACGTGCTGTTGATTCCCCATGGCAAATTGTCGCTGCGGATTTGATCGGACCTTTGCCACGGTCTGTAAGAGGTTTCAAATACCTGTTTGGTTGTTACTGATTTGTTTACAAAATACTCATCCATATGGCCTCTTCGAGCTGCTACATCAAAGCTTATATCTCAACACTTGGAAGAGGTCATATTTCTGGTTTATGGAGTACCAAAATACTTCATATGTGATATTGGATCTGAGTTTATCGGGAAACCAGTAAAAGACCTTGCCACACAGTACAATGTAAAAATCTAACTGAATGCAAGCCGATACCCTTAGGCGAACCTATAGCAGATAGAGTTAATCGTGACATTATCATGATGCTGCGAACTTATGTTACAGAAAAGCACAGGGAATGGGACAAATTTATACCAAAAATAGGATTTGCACTTCGTACAACTCATCACGAAGTAACAGGACATTTACCAGCATTTTTGAACTTGGGCATGAACTCACTACTTCCAGAGAAGGATTTGAGGTTCTTAAGGATGGTTCGGATGTACCCTCTACTGAGGATTGTGGACCCTTTAATGAAAGATTACAAAAGCTCAAGGACATTTACCAAGAAGTTTAAAACAGACTGAAAGCAGCACATGAACAGAATTCTAAACGCTACAACATGCGTAGGAGACCTGTGACTTATAAAGTGTGTGATGTCGTTTTGAAAAGAAATTTTACACAATCTGATGCTACTAACTATTTTTCAGCCAAGTTGGCACCACACTATCTTGGACCCTACATCATAGTGGAACAGATTGGTGGATACGTTAGCGGACATGGACGGCAAGAAGTTTGGAAAATGGCATGTAGTGGACTTCAAAAAATATTAATAGTGAAGAAAATTTGGTAAATTTTCTGCAGGATAGGGGGTATTTGTGACGTGTACTTTTCTGTTTATATACTTTTACATGTGATTCTGATTAAAAACAATTTTTTTTTTATGCTCACTGAGCAAAATTTGATCGTGGCTAATAATGTATATATTTTTTGTTGACTGATCAGCTGGGGAATAAAAAGGAGAGTTTAATAGTGATTGTTTGATCTGGTTGTTATGTTCATTTTTGTTTTATAAGTTTAATTTGTGTGATTTGCGGGAGATATGAGATATTAAATACCTGGTTTTACTATTATTATTATTACCCACCTGACCACTCCTCACTCCTTTCTCCACTGAGCTATACCATCATAATTGCTAGCCCTCGAGACAAGGTGGCAAATTGGTGCTCGAACATGGGGCCAGTGTGTTAGTACAGGTAACTCATTGAAATAAGAAACTAATTGAACTTTTAGTATAAATATTTTTGAATAATAATCTTTGATATTTTGTTGGCTGCTATTATTGGGAACACTATTACTATCCTGTGAATTGTTCTGGTCCTCTGGTGAATTTGGTATTCTATCTCTCTATGAATGCTTATTATCTTCAGAAAATTGAGGTTATCTACTCTAGATTAGGAATGTGTAGATGGATGACAGCGCTAATGAATTGAGGAAGCGTCTAACTAAAACAATTGTAAACTCCTTGATTGCTGACGTGGAACTAGTGGAATGAGACGAGGTGGCAGTTTTTTGTTTTATTTGTGCATTTTGTATTTATATTGTAATAAATTCGTGAATTTTGTAATTTTTGTTGTTGTGTGATGTACTGTAATAATACCTTGACAAGGTCGTCACCGAAAGCTCTAGTTTTTATTATTGACACCGGCCTCTAAACCAATTGCGAATCAAAGACATGGCCTTCACGTTCTGTGTCAAGTGAACTGATAGCTCAACAACGTGACGTTGATGTCGCGGCACTTTTTGTCTTACAGTTGCGTCACCCGGCACTTGGGTCAATGTTATCGCTGTTACAATGTACCCATATGTTTTGAGGCGTTCATCTGTTTACGTCCTTTTCCTATCTTTGTTACCATTTGCTGTTCACTGTTGTCTCGACTACTTGATATTAGTTTGGGGAGTTTAGTCCTTGCGTTCGGTCATATCGTTTTGTCGTTCTGTAAAATATTATCTAACCTTAGTTTTTACTTTTTATGGAGTATAATATACTTAAGTTTTAGTTTAATATGGTCAGTTTAATGTTTATGTAACGTAAATAACAAGAAAACTTGTAGAATTTGTGAGTGTGCTAGGCCGGCAGGGGAGGGCGCGAAGACAGCGGTATAGCGCTGTTGCAGATTTAATTCGTAGCGTTAAGGGTGGGCGCGCACCACGCTACTCTATCCACAATGGGTTAATCCTACAAAATAAGATATAAAAGACATTGTCCAATATTTAAACTTCCAAAGGTTTCAGATACCTAAAAAAAAATTAAGGATTATTGTGTATAGAATTCTGTACATTGTTCATATACTGATTGAAACAAAAGGTAGATAATGTCTTGCATTGTACTCTTGTATTTGCAAATTGGTTATAACTTTTCAAAGAGAGGGATTCCTTATATTGCATATGAAAAGTTTTCTTTAACATGGTGATCTGAATGAGCTCTTTGGAAAACCAAACTGGAAAAACTGAAGGACCAGTTTTAGTAATTGGTGAGTTTCCCAAAACACAATCTGTTATAGTGAGAACTAACACGCTAAATGTAACATTGATGTCGTCATGAGTAAAAATGTCTACCAAATCCAAACTTTGAAGATAATCTTGGACAGAGTGGAGCACAGGTTTATCAGGTTGTTTGGTGTTGGTGTTAGAAATGGCAACAACTATATTGACGTTCCAGTGAATCGAGTGCAAGATATCCTGGGCTTATCCACTCTTGAAGCTAGAAGAAGAAAATTGGACTTGGCGTTTCTGTTCCAATTCATCAATAAATACTTGTGGATTGTCCAGAACTGCTCAAAATTTAAAATTTCTTTATTTATTGTACATGTACAGAAGAACAACCACTAGCGTCATCTTATAGGTAATCAAAATTTGTTCAGAAAACTAATAACATAAAATAATAGGCCCTTCTTAACACATTCAGTGCTAAGGCTGTATTTTCATTTTCACCATGTGTGGCTGCATATATAATTATAAACTTACCCCAATGGCTGAACTTTTTTGTTCCTAATTTATCGAAAAAAACAAATTTAAAAATAGTTGTAGAAACTCCAACAATGACAGTAACTAGGAACTGAAAACTACGTCCTACTAGTAGGACATCGCAGAAGTGCGGGACCTACTAACAAGCGAGCCCGGCAAAGGCTAGGCAAAAACTGATTTAATAATGTGAGTGAGGCAGTATGGCCGACTAGACGGCCATCAGCCACCACCGGTATGAAGCACTTGGCCGGCTAGACGGCTACGTAGCCACTGGCGGTCGGACGGCATGGCCAACTTAGCCAGTGAATGTGTTAATTCTTTATTACTGTAGGGGTGCCAGTGAATGTGTTAATTCTTTATTACTGTAGGGGTCTACCTCTAACTTTGTAAATATTCATCTATACAATATAAAGCTAACTTTATCAAATGTTCTTGGCTCTAGCTTTAAATTTATGAAAGTTACTTTCTATAGTGATATGCTTTGGCATTTTGTACAAAAACTTTGTTCCTGTAAACTTAGTATTTTTTTTTTTTTTTTTTTTTTAGTTCCAATTTATTTGTTTCAACTTGTCTACTTATTCTAGTGTTATAAATATGGTAATTTCACACTGAAAAAAAGGCGCATGAACTAAGGCAAAATACGAGGGATAGTCAAAATGTTTCCAGAATTGGTTAAAATACATATATTGGACAAAGTTGAAAACTTAAAAACCTATTTCCTTCAAAATACTCTCCTCTTGCAACAACACATGTGCCCCAGCGATCATACAGTTGTTCAAAACACTTTTGAAACTCATTTTCTGAAATGTATTTCAATGCTTTTGTCACATTTCCTCTTACAGCTTCAGCATCGGTAAATCGCTCTCCTTTCATTGACGTTTTTAGCTGTGTAAACAGGAAGAAATCGGCTGTGGTGAGGTCAGTTGAGTAGGGAGGATATTCTAGGGTGGTAACCCTATGATTAGCTAGGTAGTTTTGTACTAACAGGGAACGATGTGCAGGGGCGTTGTCATGCAGCAAAATCCTTTTTATCTGCCCATTTTTCAGGCCGTTTCCTCCTAATGGCATCTCGTAAGCGCCTTAGAATTTCTTTATAAAGTTCCTTGTTCACTGTTTTTCCTTCGGGTATGAACTCTAGTGAATTAAACCTTTGTAATCAAAGAAAACCTCCAGCCTAATCTTTCCCTTACTTTTGTCCAAACTAAATTTTTCCCTCCTTGGTGATGTTGTTTTCCATTCAGAGGACTGCCGTTTTTTTTTAGGGTCATACAGAAAACACCATGTTTCGTCACCAGTAACGATTTTTTTCAAAAAATCAGGATCTGCATCGGCTATATCAATAAACTTTAGTACCAATTACAGGTATCAACTTACCTTCCAGTTCATTGTTTTTATTAGTACAGTCTATGTGTCTCTTGTTTATACTCCATAATTTATAATTAACTGTTATTTGTTTTTGTTGCTTGCTATTTATAGTTTATATCATTTTTCATCAGTTATTGTTTATCCATATTTATCTGTTAATGTCTTTGTTTTTTCCTTGTTATCTTTTGTAGTTTATAATCATTGTAAATGGCAATGTCTGTTGGAAATAAATAAATAAAATCGTATAAGTTACAGGACCAAGTATATGCAAAACATATCCTTCAACCCATTTATTTTCTTCCTCTATTGACTTAAACCTTTGAAGAAAAAAAATATATATATATATATATACAGTGAAAAGCCTATTGTACGTCACCCTATTTTCCACCAGGTTCTGTTATCCGTCTGTGTCTGGATTCGTCGCGCCACGATATGACAGTTGCCGTATGACTTATCCGTCTGGAAGACGACAATTCCCCTTCTAACCGTCTAGCACACATAAGCCTAGTTCCTAAGGCCATCCGTAAGGCCTCATCTGCCGTCTAACAGATAACAGGTCGTTGGAACAGCTCGCCTGAGTACGCCTGACGTACGGACACCGTCCGGGGCTGTCTGAACAGGTCTCATACAACATGAGAAAAGAGGCGGCACTACAAAGGCATGTTCTCGAAAATGAAGTTTTTAGCCGCGGACGGTCCTGTCTAATGATACACAGGCGAGTTGCGGCAACACACTATCCTAGTACCGACATCGGGCCACCTGATGTCTGCGAAAACACTAGCCATGGGAACTAGGCTTTAATATGTTACTCTGTACTACAGTTTACTCTGTACTGCAGTTTAATTTTAATAATGTTGATAATTAATTTTTCTGCTTATTACATAATGTACAAGCTTATGTTTTACATTAAAACTAGGCCTACTGTAATAAAAGGGTAGTTGTGACCTGTAGTATATACATTCTAAAATGTATTTAGGGTCTTTTTTCTAACCCTTTCATTCTCATTTTGTTAATCAATATGTACTATACAGCATTTAAATCTAACGTGCATAAGCACTAGTAATAAGTTTCCTATGATATAAGTGTGAGTGGGTGAATTCTCTATAATCCGTCTATTCTCCAATCCGTTAAGGCCCCGACCTCTGACGGAAAAAGGGTTTCTACTGTATATATATTTCCCTCACTTTTTAAGTGCAAAATGTTAAATATTTAGGCTGAAAATTTGGAGATACACAAATATTTTATAAAACCATTTTATAAAAAAAAAGTTATTTTATAAAAAAAATGTTATAAGATATGCAATTTATTTATAAAATCTGTCCTAATAAAGATACAAAGTTAAAGATTGTCTTATTTTCCCAGGCGAGTTAGGGCTAAAGAGTCCTCTCTAACACTTAACCTGGGGACCAACGGCTTTACGTGGCTTCGGAACCACGGGAGCGGCAGGGCAAAATGTACTATTGGTCACATCGGGAATCGAACCCGGATCGGCAGCGTGGAAAGCCAGCGCCTTAGCCTTATCTACTTCTTTGACCAGAATATTTGTAATTGAGTATTTTATCAAAATAAATGTCTTTTAAGTCATCTCATAATTTGTAAATATTTATATTTTGTCAAAAAATTTTATTTTGTTTTTAAAATGTATTTTTTTTTTTGTACGCTTACAGCTCATAAACAAAAAATATTCTACCTGTGGAAAACTGTGTTATTGAAGTATAAGATTAGATTAGATACACCGGGTTGTGGTCCTGTTGCCAAGCCCACTGCGCCTAGACTCCATGGCCCTTTGCGCCCCGAGACTGGCGATAGTGTTACAAGAGACCAGTCCCCCTTATGAAGGACATGATCTCCCCTAGTGTAGCCCTTCTAATATCCTCTGGTTCCAGAAAAGCGGCACCCATAGTCCTATACCTAAGAGATGAGATAGCTCCACAATGACAAAAGATGTGTATGGAGCTCTCCTCATCCTCCTCTCAGAGCCTACATGTGGAGTTCTCTGTTAGGCCCATAATCTTCATATGTCTGATATGAAGATTGTGTCCGGTCAGCATTCCCGTAACTGCCCTCACCTTGGCCCGGTTACAGCTCAGCAGATCTCCGCTGTACCTGCGATCCGGTCCCTGGATAAGAGCACGAGACTGCCTGAGCCCGGACTCGGTCCTCCATCTACCATCGTGTTCCTCAGAGGTCCACCTGTCAATTCTTCTTTTTACCTTTTGAGGAGGAATACCAAGAGCCGGCTCCGGCCCCAGCAGCGGGCACTTTGCCCCTCTCCTAGCCAGTGCATCGGCTCTCTCATTCCCATCAATACCAGCTTGCCCAGGGACCCATATGAGTCTCACCTGTTTACGCTGGCAAAGAGTCTCCAGGATCCCCTGGCACTCCCATACCAGCTTAGAGCTGGTACGTGGTGCCATGATCGCTGCCTGGCTATCCGAGCAGATTGAGACTACTCCTCCGAAGCCACCTAGACGCATTTCTTCTTGTGTGGCTATCATGATAGCCATTACCTCCGCCTGGAAGACGGTTGCATGGGCCCCTAGAGGTACACACAGAACTTTCCGTGCCCTCTCCTGTACACCCCCGCACCCGCACCTTCTTCTATAAGTGAGCCGTCTGTATACCAGACGCTTCCTTTCACTTGTGCGGGCTCGGTACTCCCCATCCACTCATCTGTGCTTGGAAGGAAGGCCCTAACCCGCCTGTCAATTCTGTACTTAGGTACCATTAAATCTGTTCCCATCGAAATCAACGGGTCCAGACCAGTGTCCCCAGATAGTATACCCCCATGGAGTCCTGGTTGGCCACACAGCCAGCCACCAGTCGTCCTTATTCTGAAGGCCGCTTTACAGGCCTCCCCTTTTACAAACAGGTCCATTGGGCGGAGCCCAGTGAGGACCTCCATCGCCGCCAATGGGGTTGTTCCAATTGCGCCTGTAATTCCCAGGCACGCCATTCTCTGACATCTGTCTAGTGTTAGCCTTGCACTGTTCTGTGCCATGGCCGGCCACCAGACAACAGCCGCATAACATAATGAGGGCCGAAGTACACTCGTGATAGCCAGTAAACCATCTTTGGTTTAAGACCCCACGTTGTCCCAATGGCCCTCCGACAAGCCCAAAAAGCCATTCTGAACTTCCTGGCTTTCTCCTGAAGGTGCTTGAGCCAGTTCAGTTTAGCATCCAGGATAACCCCCAGATACTTAACCGACCCTGTAGCTCTTAGCTCCATATTTCCCAAGGTGGGCATGTATAGGCCATCCAGCCTCTTCTTCCTAGTGAAAAGTACAAGTTATGTCTTGTTAGGATTAACAGAGAGCCCCTTGTCCCTTCACCACCTTTCTAGGTATCTCAAGGCAGCCTGGACGATGTCCGACACCATGCTGGCAAACTTACCAACGCCCAGTATACACACATCGTCCGCGTATGCCTGAGCATATACCCCCATCCCGTTCAGCGCCCTTAGTAGGTCATCAACCACCAAGGACCACAGGAGAGGGGAAAGGACGCCTCCTTGGGGGCAGCCGCTTCCGACTACAACCTGAACTGACGCTTCGTTCAATGTTGCCTTAACCATTCTGCTGCGTAGGTAGGCTTCAATCCATCTGGCACTGATGCCCTTGATGCCCGTCCTAACGACAGCATCGATCATAGACTGTAGGGAGACATTATTGAACGCCCCCTCTATGTCCGTGAAGACACCCATGGCTAGCTCCTTCTGCCGAATCGTCCCCTCAACCCTCGTGACGAGTCTATGAAGAGCCGACTCCGCAGATCTCCCAGCCATGTATGCGTGTTGGTTTGTATGGAGTGGGTTATCTCTCAATACCCCGTCTCTCATAAGCCTGTCGACCAGCCTCTCCAATGTATTTAAAACAAAAGACATGAGGCTGATCGGTCTGAAATCTTTAGGTCTGGAATGTGTGCCCCTATTGAAGTATAAACTTAATTAATTAAAAAAAATAACATGAAATATTTTGTTAATACTGTCAGATTCGTCTGTTAAAATTAACTATGTCTATTATTGTCAGTTTTTTCATTGACGTTATATTCCAAAAGCTGCTCCAAACATAAAAAAAAACATTCTCGAACATCTTAACACTCCGTCAGGCGCAAGAAGACTATTTCACCAACAGGCACGTGCGGAGTCTCACTCCGCATTATGTATTTCATTGCTAAATGTTTATACATATGTTATATAACATCAAAATATGCATGTACACATAGAGTTTATAGATTTACTTATACATATATATATATATATTTTATCATTTCGTTTGCATATAAATGTTTATTCATTTATCACTTTATATGCATGTGTAAATTTGCAAATATATTCGTATATATACTTGGAAATATATACATATATATATATATATATGAGAATATAACTAAGAACATGAAAAAAAAAACACAAATAGGTAATGAACTTATTTTATTTTACATGATATAATTATGTGGTAAGCAGAAACTAAAACGGTAAATTTACATATTTACAAGTATTGTTTTAAAAATATTTTCTGATTCATTTTGCAAGTACAGAAGTAAGTATAATATAACTATAATATAACTTCATAATATAACTAAGAACATGAAAAAAAAAACACAAATAGGTAATGAACTTATTTTATTTTACATGATATAATTATGTGGTAAGCAGAAAATAAAA
>JAQJVL010008048.1:0-21305 GCA_035578905.1 Stictocephala bisonia
TGTTTCCTCCCACAATTGAGTTGATTAGAGATTGTTTTCAACGTTTGTTCATCGTTGTCAAATGTGTAACATGGGCAGTTCATCACCCAAGTGAATTTACCCCGAAATGCAAAAATTATCGTAACATACGCACCTTTAAAACTCCAACTGCTGTCTGTTTATTGTCTAACCTAGTCAGAGAAAACCGTTCACACAATTTGACTCTGAAAAAATATCGTAATGCGCAAATGATGTACTCAACAGTTTTGGGCATCTAAGGCGTATTTCAGAATAAATAATTAATAGACGATCGCCACGGATATATATATATAATAATGGTCTATTATTTTATGTTATTGATGGGCACATAACTCAAGTAAATTTGTGTCCGACACGTAAAGCAACTAGAAATCGCCATTACCCGCGTATTTAAATATGATGATAAGCAAGGTCTATATTGCTTACACATCAAATCAAATTGGGACGATTCCCCGGGTGCCTCAGTGAATTAACAAATCAAAATGGAGCATCAATCGCCTCTCCCGGAGCAACTATCTGATTGATAAGTTTCAGTTTCCGAAAAGGAGCTGAACAGTGATGGTATCCTTGCAGCGTGAACGTATACTAACACCCCGAGATGAACTTTCGGGCCTAGAAAAGATGGGAAAGGTTCGGTTCCTTGGTCTAATTTTTACTTACACTTTTTTGTTTTCCTTAGCTTGGGATGTATAAGCGACCCGGGAATCGGGCGTCGGGACCCTTTTGATTTAACGGTAATTAACTGATATGAATGACAATAATGCATAATTTCCACGGTGTACCATACGCATTAGAAATTTGTAATCGGGTACCACACGAGAGGGTCATTAGTTTTGTCCCTCATTTTGAAAACCGGATCTCTCGTCCCCTTTCTCTTTGGGTCATTAAGATACTGAACCCGAGTACTTTTTGTTTTATTCACGCTATTTGTAAGGGTAGGTTACAAGTGAACTAGTATACTCGACAAAACCAACATAAGTGAGCGCTACTTGATCTATCTTCACGTTAACACTTATGTTACAGTGATCGCTACGGTTCCGAGCTTCTATTGTTTACGTGTGAATTGGAACTGATGTTTCAAACATCATTAGCGACCTGGACCTCGTTCACGGTGCCGACTGCACGAGGGGGGTGGTCTAAAGCGGGCTTCCTACGGTCAAAACTATTTCATTTGACCGTGTTGTTTCGTGTACCTATTCTCTTATGGCGTAATTGATTGGTTCATGGTAATTACGGCGTACCACACTGTAGCATCATCAAGTAAAAAGAAAAGAAGAAATAAAAGACCAGAAGCCGGAGAGCCACCCGGCTATAGACTTCAACGTTAATATTAAAATAAATGTATACACCCCCCCGGCCGCCCGCCCGGCCGGCCCCGGCCCCCCCCCCCGCCCCCCCTCCGGCCCCCTCCCCCGCTCCCTCCCCCAGCACCCCCCCCCCCGCATCGCCCCAACCCCAGTGCACATCACACTATCAAAACAATAGCTCATAGTAACTTAATGTGATGGGATTAAAAAAAATATATTATTCTGGATGAAAAGAATACTAAGACCTCATTTTTCAAAGTAATAGTGACAAGTGACGCATAGAATACACAGACTTATGTCATTTGGATTGTGATTGCAGTTTTAATAACACAAAAAAAAAAACAAACAACAAAACATATAAAGGAAAAAAAACTACACCCCCCCCCCAACACCAACCCCCCCCCCCCACCACCTAACCCCACCCGCCCCAACCACAAATACCCACAAACCCCCACAAACCGCCCTCACCCGCCAACCCCCCTAACCACCCCCCACCCCGACCGTATAAAAACGGTTTTTGCTGCCCTGTTTTCATCAGACCTTGGCGGCCAGATCGGATCCGCCCCCCCCCCCCGGTACAGGATGTTTGGCCGTGATCCCTACCCTCCTCCACCACCACCACCATTTATGCGTGACAGGCTTCTCAGTGGTGGATTCGGAAAGGTAAAAATCATATAGTACAATTTAGATGTTGTATACTGTTACACGTTGAGTTAAGACACTGGTGTCCCGTATTGTAATATAAAATGTACATTTTATTGTGTATTTAGGCTTATGGTTATATGTTAGTTTTACAAATTACAGAATGTGACATTTTCTGCCAGGCTAAAACAATTATTGTTTTAAGTGTAATTTAGAAACTAAATAGAAATTCTTACTTTTTCAGGACAGTTATTATGATCGTTACTATGACAGACCCAGTTCACGATTTGATGATAGAGACTCATTTGAGAGGCGTTATCCTCCTCTCCCTCCACGAGACCTAGGATCAAGACGTGACTTCCTTCCTCCTCCTCCTCCCTTGCCACCACGTGGTCCCCGTGACTCTCTCAGCAGTCTGCGAGGCCCTTCTGACTCTTTTGAAAGATCTTCAGACTACATGTTCAGTCGGCGATCACCACCACCATCCTCTGACAGATTTAGGTAAGTTAGTTAGCTACATGTCAGCTTTTAATTTATACATTATCATACAATGTATGGATTTTGTTTCCCACATTTTACATTTTATTATCACAGACTATGGATTTGATAAAAGAGCTAAATGTTTCTATGGATTAAATATTTTATAACTGTACTACGGTTATGTAAGAAAATTAGAACATGTTAGTTATCCAAACAAAAATGTACAACATTTGACTTAGACTAGTAAGCAAAGAATAGCACTAGTTGCAAAGAAACAAATAAATTGTGGTTGTTTATTTTAGAACTTTTTAATAATCTTGGTTTATGGTTTCTGATAAATTACACCAGTTAACACAGTTTTTGTAATGTTGCTTGTTATACGCAAGTCGCTGCAAAGTTTTAGACGTTTTAGTTTAGTTTAGAGTTTTAGTTGTTTATTATGGATAGAGTAGGAAAAAGAAAATTATTATATCTAGTGTTAATAACTACCAACAATGTAATTTGTGTTATATGTTTAAACAAAATTAAATATGCCTGTTCAATAATTTAAATGGAATGTTTAAATAGTTAAATAAGTTTATGAATCAAACTTGGTTTGTAGGTATGGGTTTCAATGAGTTTTATATAAAACTAACCTAGTTTTCATATTTTCAAAAACTCTAGATTGTTTTACTTTTTAATTCAAATCAAGAAAATCCATTAGGCTTTAAAATGCTAAAGAAGTCATTGTCTCTATTTGCAGCCGCCTCTATGATGACTATACAAGAGACTCGTATGATGACCGCAGGTAAGTAATTTATATATATCAATCTCTTTATTTTATTTTGCTTGTTTCGTAATATAAGCAAATGATAATATTTTGTTGCTTACGTGGAAGGGTTGGTTGTCGTGCCTGTGAGATGGATAGAATGACCTTAAGTACCCATTTCTATGTATAGGATAGGAGGGATAGTTGTCATATCTCTGTGAGATGGAATGAAATGACATTAAAGTCTTATTTATATGTGTAAGGATTGGTTGGCATATCTCTGTGAGATGGAATGGAATGACCTTCAAGCCTTATTTCTATATGTAAGGATACTCCGTTTGGTTGTCATATCTCTGTGAGATGGAATAGGTTGACCTTCAAGTCTTATTTCTATGATAAGGAGAGTTGGTTGTCATATCTCTGTGAGATGGAATGGAATGACTTTCAAGCCTTTTTTTTCATTCCTAAGGGTAGAAGGGTTGGGTGTCATAGCTCTGTGAGATGGATAGAATGACCTTCATTACTCATTTCTCTGTGTAGGCCTAAGGATAGGAGAGTTGGCTGTCATATCTTTGTGAGAAGGGATAGAATGACTTTCAAGCCTTTTTTTATTCATAAGGCTAGAAAGGTTGGGTGTCATAACTCTGTGAGATGGATGAAATGATCTTCAAGCCTTTTTTTTATTCCTAAGAGTAGAAGGGTTGGATGTAATAGCTCTGTGTGAGATGGATGTAACAACCTGCAATACTCATTTCTTTGTGTAAGGTAGGAAGGTTAGTTGGCATGAGATGTCTATGTTCGACAGATTGTATGACCTTAAGCCTTATTTCTATGCTTAAGGATGGGGTGGAATGACCTTCAAGCCTTATTTCTATGTGTAAGGATAGGAGAGTTGGTTGTCATATCTCTGTAAGATGGAATAAAATGACCTTCAGTACTCATTTCTCTGTGTAGGTATAAGGATAGGAGAGTTGGTTGTTATAGCTCTGTGAGATGGAATGGAATGACCTTCAGTACTCATTTCTCTGTGTAGGTATAAGGATAGGAGAGTTGGTTGTCATATCTCTGTGAGATGGAATGGAATGACCTTCAGTACTCATATCTCTGTGTAGGCATAAGGATAGGAGAGTTGGCTGTCATATCTTTGTGAGAAGGGATAGAATGACTTTCAAGCCTTTTTTTTATTCATAAGGTTAGAAAGGTTGGGTGTCATAGCTCTGTTAGATGGATGAAATGATCTTCAAGCCTTTTTTTATTCCTAAGAGTAGAAGGGTTGGGTGTCATAGCTCTGTGAGATGGATGTAACAACCTGCAATACTCATTTCTTTGTGTAAGGTAGGAAGGTTAGTTGGCATGAGATGGATTGTATGACATTCAGCCTTATTTCTATGCTTAAGGATGAGGTGGAATGACCTTCAAGCCTATGCATAAGGATTGGGTGGAATGACCTTCAAGCCTTATTTCTTTGTATAAGGGTGGGAGGGTTTGGTGTCATATCACTGAATCATGTATGGAACAACCTTCAGTACTCATTCTCATTTTTCTTTCTGTGTGTAAGGGTGGGAGAGTTGGTGGCTATATCTCTGTGGACAACAACCTTCAGTACTTGTTTCTATGTGTAAGAATAAGAGGTTTAGTTGTAATATCTCATAAGTGAGACGGATTGAACGACCTTCAGTGCTCATTTCTATATGGGAGGGTTGGGTTTCATAAATCTGTTAAATCGATGAAACAACCTTCAGTACTCATTCCTATGTGTAAGAGTGGAATGAGGGTTAGCTGTCATATCTCTCTATGAGATGGATGCAACGACTTTCATTAAAATACAAATTAAATAAACATCGCTGTTCATAATATGAGAACACACTTATTTAGTAAGTCTTAACACAAAGTCGTAAGTCTTAAATAACAGTAGCCCATCATTAAGAAGTGTGGTTGCAACGCTTTAGATGTTAGGTTATATAGTCCATGACAAATAATTCCTCTATAGAAGCAATATCTTTCCTTAATATTCCTTAACCCTTTGAGGATCAATAAAAAATACTACTGGATGACAATTTTCTTCAAAAGTGCAAATAATTGTGATTTGTATCGTCACTTAACTTATAAAATAAAGTTATCGTTTTGTAATAAAGATATTGGTTTATATATGTGTTTTACACAAACATCTAATTTAATATTTTGAAACTCTATGGATACAAGATTGCTATGAATGCCCAACCAAAGCTAAACCTGTCAAATAACTTAGCTGGTACAGGAATCAATAAATTAAGAACTACACCCAACCAAAGCTAAACCTGTCAAATAACTTAGCTGGTACAGGAGTCAATAAATTAAGAACTACACCCAACCAAAGCTAAACCTGTCAAATAACTTAGCTGGTACAGGAGTCAATAAATTAAGAACTACACCCAACCAAAGCTAAACCTGTCAAATAACTTAGCTGGTACAGGAGTCAATAAATTATTCTGCAGTTAATTTAAATATTTGTTGTAATATATTATTTGACACAGTAGGAAATTTCAACAATAAAAGGGCCTCTGATAACCTTCAGTTGATTGCAACTGTTCAAGGCCAACGGCACTTGCCAGTTGCGGTGTTCGCCATAAGTTTTTTTTTTTCGTCTTCTTGATTTGATAATGGTACTATAATGTAACAAGACTAGCGTTTTGTTACATTAAATTTTGAATTTAATTGGTTGAAAGGTACATAACCTAGTTAATTTAATAGTAAAAAATGGGTCCAGAAAGCAAACAGTTAAAAATATAAGAAAAATATTCTCATTTGATCAGTAACACGAAGATAAGTAATAATTATAATTTGTCATTAGGTCCTCAAAGGGTTAATACAATCTATAGCTTAAGTAGATATTGCTTGTGCTATTTAATGTTGATAAATTGTTTTAATATTTGTTTTATTTTTTGTTAGCCTAGTTGTATGCAATTAAGATTGTGATAATAATTTCTTATGTCGCTTTCTAGTTTAAGGTACCGATGTTGTGGAGTTCATCTTTAATTAATTATTTTCCTTTGTGTTGTATTAGAATTGGCCTGCGGGGAGGCTCGCCGCGCCGGTTTGCTCCCTATTAAGGTCATTGTTCGCTCGGCTCGGGTAAACAAGTCGGTGAACGGTCCGGGAATCCGTGACGTGCACTGAACTCACCGAGGAAGACGGTTCCATAGGAGACACTACCGTGTTGATAAATAGTAATAAGTCAATATTTTTATGTATGTTTGTTATAATTATGAGTTTTTATTATTCCTGTGTCGATGTGAGGTATTTGTTTTGTGAATTGTAGTTTTCAGTTGCAAAAAGTTTGCAATTCAAAAATAAATGACATTTAGCAAACTAGCGGTTCACCTATGTAAATTCATAGATTACACTAAATAAATTCATTATATTTTTAGTTATATATTTCTTATAGATGATTGTATAGGTCTATAATTAAGTCTCGTACATAATAGTAATCCGTGCGGCTTCTGGTAGTTTCAAAGTCGTTATCGGATAAATGTTGTATGTCCACTATTAAACAATATTTTTATGTATTCACGGAGCAAGTGTTTGCCACATTTGATTTATTTAATAAATGAACATTTAAGTCTTACGGTTGTGTTAAATTTTTTCCTATGTACCAAATTCACGCTCCGGATGTAGTCGAAATTTCCGACAAATCCGCTGACCGAAGACATTCAACGGACCGAAGATAACACGGAACTGTTAAATGTGCCTGAAGGTTTGTTGAAAAATTGGCTAAATTGTTTAACTTGAGTATTACAACTGACCTGAGATATTGTTTTGTACATTTATTTACTTACAGAAATTATTGAATCATTTGTTAAACTCAGTTAACTTAACAATAGATAGTCTTAAAACGTTTTAGCCCAACATATTTAAGTTATTAAAACTTGATTGCATTAGTTTTTCAAATTACAGAATTAAAAAAGATACAAAATTATAGTTACTAACTTCAAGGTCCCCAAAGAAAATAAACTATGAAGTATCATTAAACAATTTTTAAAACTGTCCTTTTGAAATGACAGTTGTTGATTTAAATAATATTTACAGACACTAAAACAAAAGTAAAATTAATAAGAAAAATGTCTAAACCACACAGGGAATGATGAAAAAATGTAGATAAAATCGTGAACCAATATTGAAATCGATTGTCTAATGGCTTTTAAACAAATAATAATACTAATATGTTATTTTACGAATTTAACACTTAGTATAAGTTTGATGATAGTGTTTAAAAACAGATAAAATAGAATTTTAATTAGCTATAATAACAGCTGTTTCTAAAGTGTTTCTTTCCACGTATAAAGTGTCAGACACGTCTCTTTAGCCTCAAATTTCAATGAATGACATTCTAATCTCAATTTTATTTCTCTTTCATGTTGCTAACCATGTTTTGTATTGGTTTTAACATTTTATAATTTTTTTATACTAGCATTGGTGAAATGTTATTCTCAGCAAGAAATATCCCTAGCAATTTTTTACCCCATGATTTTCAGCTTCCTGTAGAATGTATTGTTGTTTAGAATCTGAAGAGCCTTTAGTCATCAGAAAAAAATGTAAATTGCTGTAAATGTGTGCAAAACTAAAACATTTTGTAAAAATTTAATTTGTCTCAGTAACTTACAATTGAAGGTGTATCTATCTGCTGTTGCTGTTATATTTCTCTGCACTACTGGGTGTTTATCCCTTGACAGATAAACATAACGATTTAGTTTATAAAAGTGTTACCTCTACCGCTAAAGGTTTAGTGACAGTTCTGTAGGAATTTAATCTATTTGTTATTGTTCACTCTGAGCGAGAATTTGGAGTGGTTCTTCTATTTTCAAACTAAATTAAACTTAAAATGGATGACTCATGCGTTGCATAATGTTGGACAAAGCATTACTTTCAGAAGTATGTTAACCAGTAAACGAGTATAAAGATATTCCCATTGATCTTTTTGTTTTTACTTTTTCCACTTTTTACCATGATATTTGCTTCATTTGTTCATTCAAATTTTAAGAATATTTATTCTATAAAACATTAAATTTCAGGTTAATATCTTCCTAAAACAGTTTTTTAGGGTTGCTGATACTTATTAACTTCATATTTTATCAATTGTTCACATTTTATTAACTATATCTCCTCAAACACGTTTGAAAATGTATAGTAATTTGCAAATTTCATTTTTATGTTGAATTTTCACACAACAATTTTTTTTAATTAAATATCTTGATATATATATATGTGTATGTATTTATTTATTTATAGAGTTTGTATTTTTCAATGTAAAAATAAACAAAATTATTGATTTATAATCAGAGTAAATTAAATAAATAACATTGGGAGGGGAACTTCAAGAACTGAGAATTATCAGTAACACTCTAGAATCACTGAAATGTCGATGGCTAAGATAATTAATGTAGTGTATCAGTAATGAAATTCTTAAGGAGGAGGTACGTCAGACTCAATGGATGTAAGTGACACTGAGAGTAAGTATTTGGTATCTCCGTAGGAGACAGTCTAGAAATAGTTTTGTGGATATCAATACTCTTAATTTTTATGTATGTTTACAAAAAGGAGTGATGTTCTAAGATCTTTTAATAATTGTATGATTTTTAAATCAATAAAATGTCTTTAAAGAAGTGCAACTCTCAGTTGATTTATTCCCAAATTCTGTCAATATGAGAAAATTTAATTTGGTTTGTCGCAAAACATTCATTAATAAGTTTAATATGAATAAAAAATGTTCTATATGATATCCAGCTCAAGAACTGGTCCTGTAAGTAACATAGGAACAACTGTATATGTATCGTTGATGAAAATTTGATAAAAATGTAGTGTTATTACTGTCGGATTCACAAAGCAATGTATTTGAATTTGAACCACTGCTTCAAAATAAATACTCATTCAATACCATTGTGTTGTAAACCAAATTTTAGCTTAATTCTACCTAATTTCACATAACTTACATAAGACAAGAATTTTTTATAGCAGGTAGAATACAAAAAAACACGAAATTTTAGCACTTTTGGAGTGAAGCTTAACTTTAAAAATGTCTAAAACAAAAAGTACTTAATATAAGTGAGTGGAACTTCAACCACATGTGAAGAAGTTTGTTTTTTGTAGTCGACAAATTCTAGAAATTTTATTCTTTTACAAAATTTTTGATTGTAAGTTTTGTAAACCATTGCAATCTTAAAAATGGCTGATCATACAAACTTCCAAAACGGTTATAAAAGTTAACGGCCAAACAGTAACATAAAGTAAGATTATAAAACGACAAGTGTGATAAAAAAATCTTACGATTTTATATCACATGATAATTCAACAAACCAATGTGCTGTAACACATGCGTCCGACCGAGCCACCAGACGCAGTGTTGCCACATTGTCCAGCTGGACTTCTTCCCTTATTATGGAACTTATTAGCTATGAATGATAGGTATACAGCTAAAGGCTGATGAATCACTCACAATTACCAGAAATGTGATAAGTACATCCTGCAAATCACCAATATCATTTTTTTCATATATGTTTTACAATGGGAAAATGTATTATGCACCGCCAGGCCACTTTTTCCAGGCACCTGGTGTGTGGGACTCTCACCACTAAAAACCCATCGGTCCAGGCAGAATTCGCTCTCGGAACCGCTTGCCGCATTACTTCAAGAGGGTGCCTACGTGAACCCTCACTGGGTTACTACTGCGGTTTTTCCACAATAACTAGACCTGCTGGTGCCGCATTAAGTTTCTTCACTCTTCTTTTGCTTCAGCACCCTCTCTATGTAAGCAGCTATGCTGTTCCAGACCGCTCGGCTAAGAATCATTTGTCGAACAATAGTGCCCGGCAAGAGAAGCTACCAGCTGTCTTCTTTCTGCCTCCCATCTGAACTGGAAGGTGTGTAGGACGTCGTCATGCTCAGTCTTCTTAACAACACTCCGAGCTCTCGACCTGTCCCATCTATCTAGACCTGGAAGAAGCCGTGGCCAGTGAGGAACTGGGTTAAGTAATAATTTACTTCCCCAGATTTGCCCTCCACCCATTCTTGCAGGTTCATGATCTGCCTCTTGTCTTGTTTTGCCATCATTAATGTCGTTCCCATCAAATTTAAATAAGTAAGTAAATAAATTACATGATTAAGATGTTGTAAAAATATAAGAAAATTTTTATTACTTCTGCGTTATCACACCACAATGTTATTAAATAATTAACAGTAGAGTCAAGTCTGCCAGCACAGTTAGGCGCTGGGTTAACTGTACATGTCCCTGTTATAAAAATATGTCCTTGCTACTGATAAATTTGTCACAATTTTTTTATGAACAAAAATGTTTTCATTCTTATCAGGCCCAGCTTATGACCGAACGGCTGATTCTATGAGATAATCAAAACAAAATGTGAGCCCTAAACATGACAAAAATTATTTTAAAAACTGCAGAATAAGATTGAGTGACTATAACATAAAATTTAAAAAAATGACTAGGTCTTTTTTAATAGGAGCTATTGAGAGCAAGCCATTGTATACAGATATTCTAAAAGGTTTAGTTCTGTGCCCTGATAATCTCCTATAAACAAACCCTACAGTTGCAAAACATTCGCATTTAGCAGTAGATGCAGAGACACAATCAACTAATTATAACCCTTGATTATATTATGTATACGAGATATTTCTTGTGTTAGGAATATTGGTGACAGTAATGTGGTTAGTTGGCACTGCAGCTGGTTTAAACTACATTACATTTATGTGGGGCTACACTACTGGACTTCAAGAAGGCTTATAAATTAGACATAGAATTGGCCTTTGGATGAGAAATCTTTATTAGTATAACAAATCCACAAAGAGAGTTTGTAGGTGCTTATTCAGAGGAAAGTACTTCGTTACCTCTTCTCCTTCAGCTGTAAGCTAAGTATTGCAGCCTGCGAATTAACTAACGTGAATATTACCATTTGCATTTTGTGGGACTTTAAGGTTTGTGTTGCTCTCATTTTCACTTCTGTGATTCAAACAAATTTGTTCTTATCTACTTGTTAATAAAAATTACAGGAATATCATAAGAGTTTCAGTAATACAATTGTATTTGCCTCATAAAAAAGTTTATTTGAAGTACAAGACATATTTTCTTTGTTTTTACAAATATATACATAAAAATACAATTCAAATATAGAACTGTAGTTGCACACATAATTTTGTAAACAAAAAATAAATAACATTTATTTTACATGAAATTTAACACAATCTAAGCATCTTGGAGGAGAATAAAATATCTTTTGAACATCTAATAAAGATCCAACATTAACTTTTTTACATTTATTTAATTCTTTTTACATTAATAAATAAATAGTTTATATTACAAAGAAAAAGTTATTTAAATAAAATTCAGTACAGATATTAAGTATAAAAAATAGTTTTAATATTAACATGCTTTAAATTATGTGGTAGCGAGCTCACTTTTTAATAAGTCTACAAGAAGTTCCTTCAAAAGATCGCAAAACAAAAGATATAACGAAAATACATTGACATATTCAAGATCATATCTAAGTCCATCACAGTAAAAGATTAATTAGAAAAAGATTGATTTATAATTAAGTATAAAAGGAGAGAAAGCAGCTTTATAAAATAATAAATCGGGGACAGACACAATCACAACAAAAAGACACTAACTTATTTTATCTGATACGCTGCTCTCCTCTCTTTCTTTACTAAAATTCTAGGCCTTGTGTCCTAAATAATTTTATGACAGAAAGTGCAAACATAAAAACGTAATTAATACTTGAAATTATATTCATGCTCAAGTATCACTGTATATCATAATGTGCCGTGCTTCAAATCTTCACACAAATGCCATTTGTATTTTATTGCTCTGTAATGGAAATTTATATTTTATATGATTTAATTTCACATTGAAAAGCTATTACACAATGAAATTTTCAGTGACTGCCAACTGCCACTAAATTGCCTCGCATGAGGTTCTGCAAGCTGAGAATTGAGCTGCAGTTTGTTGTGTATTTGGCTGGGTTATCTGTAGTCTCGCTAAAACATACATCAATTATAATAGTCAGTGTAAAATCAAAGATCAGTCACAGGAGTTAAAACAGCTTGAAATAGTAAGCAAATTCATGTTGAATAGACTTTTTTTGTTGGAACCTCTATGTAAACCATAGAGATACTAAGCAGAAATGTCAGAAAAGAAAGACACATAAATTTAAATCATAGGTTAGGTTAAGGGGCACTAGCCAGGAATTAGTATGTTAGGAGAGAGAGGACATCAGCAAACTTAACCTAGAAGACAAGTCCACTAACACCTTACAGCTACAAACAAATACAGGAACAAAACATTTTTCACAATTTTCAGGGCCATAGGAAAAACATGTTGTTCCTGAATTTGTTTACTACTATATAAGGTGTTAATGAACTTGTCTTCTGAGATTAGTTTACTGATGCCCCAATACAATAATAAATTTAAATCAAAAATAAAACTGCCAAGCGCCGCCTGGTAATAGTATGAAAATTTAACAAGTAAATAAATGGGTTTTTAAATGAACAAAAGAGGGGCTTTGTCTAAGTCTGAGGAAGGTAAACATGGTTTACCATAATTGATCACCATAAAATCTGAGCTTATGTTCTTATATTCTAATAGTTAGTATTTCGCTATAGGGCAGGTGCCTGAATTATTTAGGGTTTATTTAGTACAGGAAAGCAGGCTTACCTTTTTAAAATATACCTTTGGTAAGACCTTAGAATGTTGGTACACATAAAAAGGGTAAAAAAAAAAACCATGAGCTACTTTTCAAGCCACTGGCTGGTTAACCCTCTTCAGTGATGGACTGAAGGTAAGGTCAGTAGCCTTAAAATATTTCATGTTTGTTTTGCCCATTTTTTATGTATGTTAACATTCTAAGGACTTGCCAAAGGAATATTCAACAAAAGGTAAGCCTGCTTTCCTGTCCTAAATAAAACGTTGAATTTATATTCTAACAGGTTTCTGTTTTGTGACGTCATTTGTATTGCAAGTCAATAAATAAAATGTAACTAAAGGTAGAGATCAGGAGGCTTTGCAAATTATACTCATGATAGTTTCCCATACAAAATAAGAGAGTGCAAATGGTATCTGCCTGGAACATGATTAGTCAGTGGTGGTGCCAGTTGTAAAACAAAATTACCCACTCCCAGCAATTGGCATACATTCTGAGGTAACCTAGTATTGGTAAATTGTATTTCTATTTTTTTTTAGAAAATATATTTTCATACTACAGTAAAGAAAGAAATGGGGGATAAAATAATCACCTTGTTGGTGGTTTAAAATGAACTGTAGAATTCCAGACAAGAACTGTTCCGTCGAGGGATGCTGAGGCAAGAATGCTGCTGTCCATACTCCAGTCCAGCGATGTGACCGGCATGGCATGTCCCTTCAGTTCTGCCAACACCCCTCCTGAGGCTAGATCCCAAACCTTTACCCTACGGTCTTCTCCTGTGCAAAAACACAAATAAGATTGAAGCAAATGTAGATATTTTTCTGGCTCGTCTACACTTTATTAAAAAAAAAACATTAAATTTATAAGGCACTAACAATTCACTTTAAGTAGATGACAAGGTAAGCATTATGCAAGAAATGGTACACCAAAAGAGATGAATACTGTGATGGCCGTTCACCGATCACACCAACACATCATTTCAATTTCCCACCATATTAGACCCATAAGCGTCTAATTCAGGTCTCGCCCAACAGTAAACTGGCAATTCTGGCTGGCCAATGATACACGAGGGATTTTGAGGCACAAGGCATGTTGGGACAGAAAGTGAACCGTTTAGTGGGATGCAGACCGATCTGCCAGTCTGTCTCTGCCGTCCCAAGGAAACTCATCAAGTCCACGTGATTCCCGTTCCAGAGAAGACGCCATCATTTTGACAGAGAAAGATAGTCAAAATGTATGACACGTGTAGGGCCGGGCTATAACCCATAAATTATTAATCCAAATCATCAAAGCTGGCGTGCCAATCAAAATCGTCAAAGCTGGTGTGGCATTGTTGTAATTTGGCGCAGTAATCCTCCTGGGTTAGCTTAGGGTCTTTTCATTCAGTGAAATTCATTCCGTATACAAAACCGATAAAACACTTCTGAGGGCCGACACAATACACTTTAATAATCATTCAACTGTTGTGTAAATATTATAGCCATGGTATTTATGAGAAGAATTAACAATTAAGAGATGATGACATAAAGGGAGTATGAGATTTTTAACATGACTATTGAAATGATTACTTATGTATATTAACAATTCTCAGCTAATAAATGTGGCTAAAAAATTATAAGGAAGCCTTTTGGTCAATGGCTATATATCTAGATGCCAGAACATGATCAATTCGTTTAATTGTTAAATTATGGTTAAGGCTCTTTGTTTGGAACAGTTTAAAACACTTATTGAGACTGAAGTTAAATTTTCTGCAAAAATGAACACTTATAAGTGCAAGTTTGGTTCAGCACACACTGAGGGAGCAAAATGGTGGAAGTAAAATTGCACACATCATTTTGTTTTAAGCATTTTGACTCCATTTGTGTTTGGCACTATCTGACCAATGTGGATTACAGATGCAAACTGTTAAGATATAAAACTAATCAATTTGTCCATTTAGCCATTACTTTTATGGAAGTTAAACCTGACGATAGAATTGAGTTCGCTCTATTAACAAGAAGAGAATGTGCGTTGACCGGGAGAACTGTTGTCAACACTGAGATATTTCTTCAATAGTCATTGTGCTTTAGCTTACACCAAGCACCACAAAACCAAAATCTGATAAATGATAACAAAGACAAATGTACAAACACTAGTTTCAGACAGACATGCGGAAGGGCAGACCAAATGTTTCCAGCAATTAAAAACAATTGTCCGATATTGCTCCGTCAAACTGCGCCCTGACGCAAGTGCTTTTTTAGTGTACAGGAAACAAAACTGACATGCAACTCCTACTTCCACCATTTTGCCTCAAAGGTGTGTTTAATTATTTAACAGTTTATTCATATCTCCCTTGAGAGAAAAACTTGGAGGAAATTGTGTTTAGTTTCTAATCCAATCCTTAGCTCAGTATGCATAAATAAACCAGATAAATCTCTAGAAACAATCACAGGTCCTGTTGTTAATCTTGCACCGACTTGAATAAAATTGTAATAAACTAAATAATATAGGAACAAGAACAGAGCCTTGTGGCTATCCTTAGTTGAGATGCTTAAAAAACCTTTTCTCTGGTAAATTTTAGTTGATCTGTTACAAAGGGTTAAATTCAGAAGTTGTAACAGTTAAAGACGTGAAATCAGATTTAAAATTTCAGTAACAAGCAGGGGATAGTGATGTTAAAGTCAGCAGAAATCATTTGAGAACTTAACTAACAAGTTTGGTTGCTTTAACTGTCACTTTAATAATCTCCTATCTGCATAAGGAGGATCTAAATCATTATAATGTTCATCAAAAATAATACTGACAAATTATAAGTGGGATTGGAATATATTTTATTTGCTGGATTCAACAAGTTAGAGCTGGGTAACGTCTGTGCTGGTTTCAGACTGTAGAAGCGACTTTGTGTTCTTTGATCTGTAATATCAACATTTTGCTTTTTATATAGTGTTACTGGAATGTTAAGTGTTCTCAAAATTGAAAGATTATTCAGCTTTGAGGGCCACTAACTGTGCAATTAGTCAAAGGCATTTAATGTGCCTCAACCCAGCCGATAAGTTTTTGATAATATTTGCTTGAACCATCAATAACATCTATCATTAGTTTCAATTGCTTTACTGCATATTACAATCAGGAGGACAACTTTTAACAAAAAAAAAACAATGTTAATTTTAACTTAATCTACAAACCAACCAGCTGAGGCAAGATATTGCCCATTGGGGCTGAACGCTACAGCCAAGATACTGCCAGAGTTACCACTGTACACCCGCACTAGATTGCCGTCAGTAACAGACCAAAGACGGATTGAGCGGTCTGCTGAGCCAGTGGCTAAGTAATTGCCATTGGGGTGGAACTGGACACACTGCAAACCCAAAAAACTGTTGTCATGTACTTCTTTTAATATTTGAAAATATGATTACATAAATCTAGAATTTCCAGTAACAGTATTTACAATATCAAAACAGAATAGATTTTGCCCATGCTGTAAGATATGAAATCTAGACTACTTGAAAATTTGTAATTTTGTACAATAAAGTATCGATTAACACAAGAACTGCTATCATGTTCTGTTCTCAATCTGATTTGAAATTCACCAGCCAAACAACTAAGTCTGTTAACGTGTTGAGTGCGGGACACTTGTACGCGAGGGGTTTGGGCCTAAGCCATGCCTCTAACATCCAAGTGGCCCGCACTCAACATGTTTAGATATTGGCATTTGGAAAAACAAACTTACATGGAACTAAGCAATATAGCAAATCATAAAAGTTTCCTACTTATTGTATAAAATACACTGTTATTATCAATTCTGTAACATTTATTTCAGTATTTTTCATTGTCATACTAATTTAATGATTATTTCTTTGTGGATACACCACATGAGATATTACTTGACAGGTGCTTCTATTACAAAAGTCAGCTGGTGAACACAGCCACTGATTATAGAGAAAGGCAGAAGTGAGATTATAGAGAACACATTATTGAGAACCTAATGTGTTTCACAAATAAATATAGCCATTATAATTGCGTTTACTTTTTTTTTCCAACCTTTCTTCGCTTGGAGAGACTGTAAATTACTTCACTTCATATTTTCTCATCAATGGTAAGCAGAATCCCATATTTTCACATTAAATTAAATACGTAGGTACTATTAGTACACAGCCAAGTTTTTAGCAGTCAGTTAGTGGGACATGTATTTCTGAATGGCTCATCAATCTCTCTGGTCTAATGGACAACTCATATATTCAATATTATTAATTCAAACCCCATTGACTGCCTTTACTTTTTGCCATTTAAAATTCAAGGGACATCTATTTATCATTTGTATCTATAGATTGTTTCTATGTTGTTAATTATTTATTCATTTCAATTTTGTTATAGTAAAATTACTCTTTTAACTCAATTGTCTTCTTTAACTCGCTAGGTTCAAGTAACTATGACGGGTAATCTTTCATTTGTATTTTCTTGAGATACTTAAGTTGAACTAATTAACATTATTTCATAGCCTTTAGGCCCCAACAAATATAAAATGATTAAATTTCTGCAAATCTCACGTTCAACCACATATAATTTGCTTAACAGTTCTATCGAAATCCATGTACTAAAGACAATGATAGGCTTACATTTACGTCGTCACAGTGACCAGCCAACATTCGGACAGGATAGGTTCTGTCCAGACTCCAGATCCTCGCTGTTCGATCATGCGAGCCAGTAGCAATGTACACCCCCAGAGAGCTGGCTGCTACACACCAGACGGGGTAGTTATGGCCTCTTAACAAACATACAGTACAATAAGTAAACAGAAACAACTTGGAGTTTACAATATCTACGTAGTTGAACCACAATGGCGAGTAGGGTGATACCTACCAATCATTTTAAAAACTTTCAAACCATTTATTAAACAAACCCTCATGAGTTTTCCACTAAGATTTTGATATCAACAGTGTAACAATTTTTTTTATTTATTTATTTTTTTTTTTTTTTTTTTTTTTGTATCCAAGAATTAACCAACTGAACACTTACTTCAGTTCATTATCATTTCCACAATTTTTTGAAAATTAAACACACATTAGGCCTATAACAAGGTTTTTATATTATATAGAATATGCTCTAAAAATATGCTAGTACAGTATATTTATTTAAAACAAACTAATGTCAAAATATCACTAGATTTTAGATAAAAGGATGGAAACAAGTAAAAGGTAGAGTTGACAAAGAACTTTGTGTGTAATAAAATGGAATCTGCATTGTTCTACTTTAAAGACTGCAATGAGATATTGCCACTTATGGCAATTAAGGCTGGAAAAAATTAAAGTTATTTAAAAGAAAACATATTTTTAAAATCCTTGAGAAAATTTATCAAACAGACCACTGAACAATTTTTACTAATATTTCAGCACATATAAATAATCAATATCAAAGGGTTTTAATCTACAATGATCTTTTTTAATCATTATCTTTTAATTTATAAATTAGTATATCCGTTAGATTATATGGCATTTGATTTTATTATTGATGTAACATCATTATAGTATTTGTATATATTGTAAAATATAATTTTAATTAGACTACCATTGCATACTGAGACATTTTTATCCATAATCTATAAATATTGATGACAGAATCTCTAGATAATACAAGCTAGTCATAAAATAAAGGACACAATATTTTTAAAATTAAATCATTACTATTTAATTTACAAAAAAGCAGAGACTGTAAAAAATAAATAATTTATCACAAATAAAAAAATGTTAACTGTAAATATCTTAAGTTTAAGGTGTGTGTTTCATATATATGAGATTACTGTTGACCAATCATTACCTGTATATAGCAGCTGGTGAGTAGTCTGTCAGTCTCCAAGCCCTCATGGTGCTGTCGTGTGACACAGACAAAAAGACATCTGCCTCGTGCAAGAACTCCACTCCAGTGACAGGACCGACATGTCCACGTAAACTTGTGTGCCTCTGGTCTCTGTTAATACAAATTATCTGATTCACTTTTACTAGATTTTAAATTTGTTGGCATCACTGACCTCTCAATCTGTCATTTAGGCATTTTTTGAAAAAGTCTTATGTGAAAATGTAGATATATAAGTTGGTACTTGTTAAGGATATATATATATATAAGAAATGTTAAAAGTTAAGGAACTTGAAAACATATTACAGATTAATGAAGATGAAAAAAGAAAATATTCTGGATAGACTTAGTAATAAAAATACTAAGCTTAACAAAAAAAAGAGATGACATTGTTGAGCTCCAGCATCTAGCTGACACTGGGAATTCATAAAGCTTACAAGATGTGGGAGTATGAGCAGAAAAAGTTTGAAAAAGAAATGGATAAATCTTTAAAGATAAAAAGTAAAGAGATCATAGTAGTAAAGTCAGAATTAAGTTATTTAAACCAGAATTGCTCTACACTCCAAAATCTTTACACTGACTTAACTTTAGAGCATAATAGCTCAACAGAAGTAAATAGGATGCTCGAAGAGGACATTAAACTCTAAGCAATAACAAAATAAACCACAATCGGAATTTTCGTTTAGATCAAAATGAAAAAGAAGACCTTTTCTCCAATGTAAAAAAAAATGGAAAACTATCCAATACAAGATCTTTATCCCAATTTATTTAATAAAGAGAAAATATCACTTTTTAACAAGTATGCACCTCGGTCTTATATTTGTGACTTTAACGAAGCTGCAGCTTATACCACAAGAAAAACAAACCAGCAAAATAAAAAAAAAAAAAACTGATTCTTATAACAAATTCAAACTGCAATAACTACACAAAAAAACGCAATGTCTCAGTTATGTTAATTGCTGATAGCCAGGGCAGGGGCTTTGGCTGGCTATCTGGACAAACTGGTAGAAGAACAGGTGGTCTGTGGTCAAATCCAACCAGGGGCACCTCTCGAAAGATCAAATAAAATCTTTTACTGTCGTAAAAAACATACAATGTGTATGACAACGTCAAAACAGTTCAACTTGATACTACAACAATTAATGTAGACATAGCTAACACGATTCATCCATGTCACAATGAAAATATTCATTAATGTCATAAAAACATTTAGCTATTAAAAAAAGCTTAATTTTAGTCTTAAATTTAATGTAGGTTAGTCTACGAGTTGCAAAGGAATTTTGTTATTTTTTATAAACACTGATTCTGACTCGCCCAAACGGCACCAAGAGGATAAGACCAAAAGTGAGACCTGGAAAACTCAATATCTGATAGTGAAGCCTGTCTCCGGTATTAAGTGTAGCTCCAAGTACTTTGGCTGGAGCTACACTTTGGCTGGAGCCAAAGAGTCATCTTTTGAGTTCATAGATGAATCAGTGATTACAGATCTTGGAACAAAAACAGAAGCAGACCATCGCTTCGATGTTCGTTATTTTTATTTATATGTATTTTGTGTTTTACCTTTTTGTATGTCTTAACACTTTTAATTAAATTTAAAAAAAGTAATTATGCTTTCCTGTCCTAAACTAAACCTTAGTAAAATACAATAAAAAGTGAAAAAAAAGTTATAATAGTACACAGCCATAATATTAATTAATGTTGTACATGGATTTTAATAAATTTGTGCTGTGGAAAATTCACTTGTTTTGTGTTTAATAAAAAGACCGAAAGTGACAGCATGAACTGCATTATTCTCTATCAAACAAATAATTGAAAACAGCGTTTTTTTTTTTTTTTTTTTTTTTTTTTTTTTGTACCTTCTAGTACCCATTTTCAATATACAGTACTAAAACATGCTGAGCTGAGAGATTATTGATCCCTAAATAAACGTTGTTACTGATAAAAATTTAAGTACCTAATTGGGTAAGAATAAATTCCATACTAAACTTTGGCATTTCATTACATAATAATAATAAATGTGAAAATCAAAAGTTTCTTAGCCAGAAATCATTAATTCTTAAATCCCTGTTAGTTACTTTAAGAACCTATTCATTTCAATTTGTTGCCATTTGCTTAGTTGTAGCATTGACAGACAGTTTTCAAATCTACAACATAGCCGGCCTAGTGACATACATTATCTTTCATTTTAAGCCTAGTAATATAAATTTACAAAACATTTAATACAATTAATTATGTTCTATAAAATTAACTGTTTTACTTATTAATAATATTTAATAAGCCTATTAAATGTTCTAAACCTTCAATTTAAATACAAATTTTCAAATTGTATTATAATGCAAATACTATTAACATATTTATGGCACCATTTTAGAATCAAGAATCTATACTACATATTGAGCTAAATTTTAGTCCAGTCTAGTAGCATCTCGATCACTACTGTTAATGAATGTGTACAAAACATCAACTATTAATTGAAAATTATCCTATTATTTTAGTAAAACTGGTCAATACTTCAAGTTATATTTTGAGTAAACAAATATATTCTTATTCTTACATATGAGACGCCGACACAACGTTGTTGGTATTTTAAGGCGA